>BQNB010007007.1:44396-77531 GCA_026074375.1 Tanacetum coccineum | reverse complement strand
GCCAAACGCACCCTTGGGTTGTTTTGACAGCCAAACGCACCCTTGTGCGTTTCTGTCTAAACCAAACACACCCTAAACCCGCTGTCATGAACCAAACGGACCCGCTGCGGTTCTAAACCCCGAGCAAAATGCACCCTTGTGCGTGGCTCTTAAGCCAAACGCACCCTTGGGCCGTTTTGACAGCCAAACGCCCCCCCTTGTGGCATTTCTTGCTAAACCAACCCGCACCCCTTTTCTTGTTTTTACGCAAACCAACGCACCCTTGTGCATTATTATAAACCAAACGTGCCCTATGTGGTCACAACCCAACCCGGAACCAAAACGCACTTTTGTGGTGTTATAACAAATCCAACCGCACCCTTTTGGTAAGGACAAACCAAACGCAGCCTAGCTGCAGCCCCGGACCCAAACGCACCCCTTGTCGGTGCAAAACCACACCGAATGCACCCTTGGTGCAATATACAAAACCAACCGCACCCTTTTGGCGCGTGGCTGCCAAAACAAACCCACCCTTTGTGGCGGTTATAACCCAACACGAACGCCCCCTTTTTGCGGCTTTCCTACCACCGAACAAACAAACACATCCTGCTTTTTTTTAAACTCTAACCGAACCCACTCTAAATGTTGCAAACCAAACGCGCCCTGCTGCGTGGTTTTTATAACCGAACCAAACGCACCCTAATCTTGTTAATAACCCAAAAACAAACACCCCTGCTGCTGACCCGGGAACCACAACAAACAACACACCCTTTTCGGGTGGCTGCCACCCATCCCAACGCACCCTTGAGGTGGTTATGACCAACCCGACGTACCCTTTTGGTGTTAACATGAAACCGAACGTACCCATGGTGCTAAGAATAAACCTGACGCACCCTCTTGTGGTGTTAAACCACATAAACAAACAACCCATTGGCTGCTACCACGGCCAAACGCACCTGCTGTGGTGCAGCCGTGGTGGCGATGATGAGAGGGGTGGTGGTGGCGTCGTGTGGTGATGATGACGATATGAAGGTGATGATGAGAGGGTGGCATGGAGATGGAGATGATGAGGATGTGATGATGATGGTGGCGGTGGTGGCGTTGGGGTGATGGTATGGCAGTGGGGTGAGGTGGTGGTGGCTGGCTGTGGCTGTCGGAGGAGGGGGAAGGTCGCGGCGCGTGGAGGCTCATGTTATAGGGGATCGAGTAGATCCGGTTGTGAGGATCATTTTTGAATTCGGCCGGAAAAGTCCGCCGGAAAAATTTTCCGGCGACGGCGGCGTGTTGGTGGCCGGAGAAGATGACCGGAGGTGGCGGCAGTTGGGTGGTCGTCGGAGATGGTCGCCGAAAAACTTTTCCGGCGGTGGCAGCCGGTGGCCGGAGTTTTGGGAGAGAGGCAGAGAATTTGGAGTGTTGTATGTGTGTTTTTATAAGAGTAAAATGAAAAAAAATGTAAAGTTTTTATATATATAAAAAAACTTATAATGTAAAGTGGCAAGTCTCAAATAGTTTAGGGTAAATTGTGTAACTTTTTAATATAGTTTTTATAACTATTGGTTCGGGACTCGTTTGAGCGACTTAACGGATGATTCAAATCTCGAAACTTGCGCTATTGTTTTTCAAATTATTTTTCTGATAAAAATGAGTATTTATTTGATATTATTTCATAAATATTTTCATAACATTTATAAAAATATTCGTTATTTATTTAGTGAACCGGTTACGTCTCGTCCGAAAGTAAAACAAGAAATAAACTTTTAACCCGTATATTCGCGTTATCAACAAACGTTTTCGAATAAAATGATGACTAATTTATTAAATATTTTTATTTAATAAAAAGTGTGAATTAAATATAATTTAATTATTTTCTCGTTTCTAAATCTTGCGAGGGCATTTTAGTCACCTTCTGACTGTTTTCGGGTCTCGGTCAAAACTAAAAAGTTGTCAGGAATGACGTTTTACATCAAATTGCTTTAGAGTCCGAATAATGAAAACGTGCTTTAGTGGTTCGTTTTTGATAAATCAACTATGAATTAATATATATCTTTTTCGTTTTCAAGTCAAATAAGTTAAAAATAACTTGCACAAGAAAAATGTAATAATAAATATGATTTATTATTTAAAATAACATCCGAAATTTTTACCGGTCACGCGGTAATTGTTTTTACGAGACAATAAAAGACTAAAAGTCAAGTCATACCCAAAAAGTCAAAGGGTAAAATCGTCATTCAAAATCTTCAAAAATTCTCGGATGTTACAGTACCTACCCCTTAAAGAAATCTCGTCCCGAGATTAAATTTGTGTTATCCGATTGTGTGACCAAGGAAAGACTTAAGGTTTAATAAACTCGTTCTAAACAAGACGCTAATAACTTTATTCAGTAACATTCGGTATTTCTACACTTCTCAATCTACCAAAATTTTGGCTAGGTTTGTCCTGGATATTTAATCCATCAAAATGGGTATCTCAAAATATATCATTACAGATCTTATGACTGGTATAACAGCGTTATATGGAAAGTCTCGTTATAGTAAAAACCTCAAGAAGAAGGTGTAGTCACGTAAGTATGTTTGTATAAGTTTCTAAATGTCCAAGGACGGAGTCTCGTTTTTACTATCTGTAAGGTTCGATGATTCATATCAACGTGACTTATGGATGTAAGTACCCAACTTACTTGGCAGTACTAGGATGTATCGCGACCTAAGTCTTCCTACTAGTGGCCCGAAATGAATAGTTTAACTATCTGTTTCGTCGATAGGTGTTTATCTCGTTTAAGGGGAGTTGCATTACCTATTGGATAAAGTTGTATCAGTCGAGACCGCTCCAGGACCCAACAGCAGCGACCATAACGTCAATACTATAACAAATGGTGATGGGATGCCGAGAATGAGGACATTTCGAGAAACAATATTCCCATAATAAAGTTTAACAAATGGGAGGAGCTCGCGGAAGAGCTTATGCGATAGACGACGGATTATGGTACTCAGTCACTAGTTTAAGAACGAATCAACTCTATTAACTCAAGTGTGTAACAAGTCTGTTAGTTCTACAAACAGTTCGTGATTGCGAGGATTAGCAACGGCAAAAGAAATAACTTAAGAATGAGATAAGGTAGTTCCAAGCGAGGCCTTAAGATTCTGCTGAGTGGTAAGGCACGATTGTGCTTCTAAACCCTTCTAACGAATTCCGGTGATTATCGAGTTCAGGTTCATACTCGTGTCACATCGGTTACCATTAAGCCCACTCATTTATAATTTATTACTTACATAAAGGAGCGTCCTAATTTATGTAAGTAAGAAATGATAAACTTATGGTTCGGGGATTTACAATTTCTTTATTTAACTGAAGAGGCATCCCAATCCTTTCAAATAAAGAGATTATAAATCATACTACTTAATAAGTTCTAATGCAATGCGCGTACTCACATAACCTTCAAGGTGATGGATGACATGACGATGCATGTGCTCTAATGAGTATGGGGCAAGTGTTCCAAACTCGTCTTCAGAGACGAGGAGTAAAACTATCAGGGAAATCACATAGCGTTCAAGATCGTTAATGAGTACTCGGTTAGAGTGAATAAGGTAAAAGTCTTTATGAACTAGTCAACATAGCAATTATCATATAAATCCTCCTATTACAAGTCCCGCCCATACAAAACTTGTAATACTTAGATTCATACATAATCCCATGTAAACAAAAATTTTAACGGCCTCCGTGTAATACGATATTATATAAAGTTATGAAGAAAATAATATTCTTAGAGACCATTGTGCAACCCACAATGTCTTAAGAAATGCTCTGGTATTTATATAATAACTCTTATATAAATAAGCGTACGATATACGCGAAAGGAATGCAAGCATATATATATCATATATATGTATGTCACGTAAGCACTTAATGCAGCACGTAATGTAAGCACATAAGTAAGTAGCGTGTATGCACTTTGAAAATGTTTGATGTGGTGCAATGTTTGTGAAAACGGTTATAGCCTAGGGTAAAATATGCAACCTAGTTCTCTATAACCAGTGCTCTGATACCAATCTGTAACACCCCCAAAAATCACAACGCAGCGGAATACTACTTAGGGTGCTACTTCATAATACACAGCGCTAAATACAAGAGAACGACCTCTAAATGTGTCGTTTGAAAAATAATCTCGTTGATTTCCTTGAAATTGATGTACATTTGTCCCATAATTGCATCACCATGAAAAACTTGAATGTATAGACTCCAATGCACTTCAAGTAAGCCAAGTATCTACAAGTATGAATCTTGTCAATTAGACTCAATGCACATAAGATAATCCTAGTATCTATATCACCTGAGAACACATGCATAAAATGGTTCAACATAAAGTTGGGAGTTCTCAGGTTAGTTTAAATATGAATGTAAGTTTTCAAATGATGTATTTGTCCATTGTATCTTCAGAGTACCATGTTAAAAATCCCCAATGATTTATAAGAATGCACGACACATTTATGTCACCAAAAAGTTACCATCTTTATCCCAAAGATTTATAAAGAATGCACGACACATTTTAGGTAACCCAAAAGTACCAATCTTATCCCAAAGATTTATAAAGAATGCATGATCAATTTAATGTCACCAAAGTACCAATCTTATCCCAAAGATTTATAAAGAATGCATGACCAATTTAATGTCACCAAAATGTTTCAAGTGTGTATAAAACCATGATTACCATTACTCTAAGTTCATGATAAATGTGATGTGATCTTGTATGTTTGCCACTTTATTCTAAGAAGTACAATAAATTTGTACCCATGTAGGTGTCCCTCAAGAACACCAGGCATTAATGACTTAACCCTTTTGTACCCGTCACAGGTGTCCCTTCCAAGAACACCCGGGAAGTAGTGAAAATCCTTGTGTATGTGTCGTTGGCCCTGTATGTCCAGCCAATCGTGTTCCGACATGTTATAACGTTTGTTACCGGCGATAGCTAGTCACCCGAACAAGGATTGTCAATCCCGAATAGATCTATTTCATAACATTTGGATCTTGAACTCTTCACCCTCTCTTTCCTTCTCCTTCCTTCCTGTTTTTATTCGCGCTTCACCCTCCAAGTGATGTACTGTTCATCAACCTAAGCTAATCCGTAACATATTGAGTTAAAAGTGTTGTGTCCATAAGTGATAACCAGTATTGTATCTCGCCGTAAGATATATAAATGAGTATGTAAACCAGTTTGTAAAACGCATTGTAAATGCACATATAATGAATTCAAATCAATCAAGTAAAGGCGTTTGTAAACATGTATGCAAACGAGTTGTAAATGAGCACGTAACAAGTTTAAATCTATAACACGTATTGAATTGGTATTAAGCACGTTCTCACCCAAAAAATTTATATGTAAAACCATGTAAAAACGTGGGGCTATGAAACTCACCTCGTGATGTAGAACGATTGACAGATAGTCATTAATATGTAAATTCGAACGGAAAGACGAAAGCCGGCTCGATCAAGAAGTTGCAGCTAATCTTAAGGCTAAATCCCATAGCTGGATATTGTATTTGGGTTTCCATATGATATGATTACATCAACGTGTACACGTTGATAAAAGATATTGGATTTAAAGTTGTAATTACCTTGGTGTTGGTTAAATAAAATAGAGTAAAAATATTACGCAAAAGCGTGTAATATTATATTTTTATAATTTTTTTTTTTTTTTTTAAAAATGTACATATGAAAAATAACCCTTATATAATTCATACCGTGAATTTTATCACAAAGACAATCAATCCAAATATAAATGAAAAGTATAATAATACCTTGCAGGTATTATATAATAATGTGTATATTATTAAATCAATTAGTTGGACATCAATTTTTAATTAATAAGAAGACTTTGTATTATAGGTTTGACACATGTCTTAACGTTATGAATTAATCAAACCACGTTTGTAACAGTTTGTAACAATTATAAAATATAAATTAATATTATATAAATCATGTTTCGTTTCATCGACGGGTCGTGTCTAAATAGTTATCTCATTGTAAAAATATAGTTTTCGTCCGTCGTCAGGTTATGATGTATATATCTTTAAAATATATCTTAGTCCCTTTTCCGTGTTCCAGAAATATAGAAGTTTTGGGTAAAACATAAACTAATTATCTAGAATTTATATTTAAATTTCGCCATGACATTTCCTTTGATATATCGTTTCCCACTTTTATCAAAATCATATGTTTTTCTCACTTTATACAATATCGGTTGCAATTTTCGCTCGCTATTAATATTTATTTATAATTAGGTCTAATTTTTAAATAGCACATGATTTACCAATTTAAACCTCTCACTAGATCCCGATCTATATAATTAAATATTGAAATATATTTATGAGTCCATTTTTGTAAACCAAACTCACCCTATGTTGTTTCGCTAAACCAAACGCGCCTATTTCTGCTAAACCAACAAAACGGATCCCCTTTTGTTGTCTTCTTTAAACCCAAACGCACCCCTTGGTATAAATCTGCCCAAACCAAACGTACCTATGCGTGGTTCTGCTTACAAACCAACCCTATAACGGTTAACTGTTAACCCAAATGCACCCTATGGCTGTTTTAACAGCCAAACGTACCCTAATGTATTTCTATATCAACCCAAACACCCCTTATCCTGTTTCTACAAAACCAAACGCACCCCGTGCAGTGGCTGCTCCAACCAAACGCCCCCTTGTACGGTGACAGCCCCAACCAACGCACCTCTTGGTGGCTGCAACCTAACCAAACGCACCCTACACGGTGTTACTACTACAACCGAACGCACCCTTGTGCGTGGCTGACCAGCGGACCAAAACAAACACCCCTAGCTGCTGTCCCTTAAACTAAACGCACCCTTGTGCGTGTATGAAAACCAAACGCACCCGCTGGTGTGGGTGATGGGGTGGCGGTGGTGGTGTTTTACCACCGAAACAAACATGCCCTTCGTGGCGGCTAGCAAAACCCACGCGCACCCTTTTCTGTTTTAATAAACCACGCACACCCTTTTCGGGTGGTTTTACAACCCGAACGAAACAAGCACCCTTTTGGTGTTTATGCTAACCCACACGCACCCTTGGTGGCTTATAACCCAAACCCAACGCACCCTACGGTGCGGCTGAAAACCACACGCACCCTTTTTGGGTGACGGCTGTGGTGATCATGATGGTGGTATAATGATCATAGTGGTGGTATGATGATGATGGTGGTGATGGGTTGCGGTTGTCGGAGAGGGGGAGGGGAAAAATGGCGCGTGGCAGCGAGTGGTGAAGTGGATCGGATAGATCCGGAGATGAGGAGCATTTTTGTATTCGGTCGGAAAAGTCCGCCGGAAAAGTTTTCCTGCGACGGCTGATGGTGGCCGGCGGCGGGGCAGTGGTGGCTGCCGGAAATGAGGGAGAAGGAAGAGGAGAGTGTGTGTGTGTTTATATTGTTGTTAAATGAAAATAACTATATAAACTTGTATATATTAAAAGTGTTAAGAAAGTGTCAATTCCTTTATAGTTGTAGGGTAAAAGTGTAACTTTTTAATTACTTTTGTTTAAAAGCGTTCGAGTCTCGTTTGCGGCGACTCTAACTTATGTTTCCAAATTACGTAACTTGCGCCATTGTTTTCTCAAATCGTTTTTCCTATAAAAATGAGTATTCACTCGACTAATTTTTGGTAAACGTTTTATAAAATTTATTTAAAACGTTTATTTATTTATTCTGTATATTTCCTATAAACTTGTCCGTAAAATGATCCTTTTACTCGATATTTGCGTCTTCAACAAAACGTCACTTGAATAAAATGTTTAATATTTATTAAATAATCTTATTTAATAATACGTGATAATATAAATGCATTTAATTATTTTTGTTGCGGTACTCGTTCTTGATTCTAAAATCTTGCGAGGGCATTTCAGTCACCTTCTGACTGTTTTCGGGTCTCGGTCAAAACTAAAAAGTTGTCAGGAATGTCGTTTTACATCAAATTGCTTTAGAGTCCGAATAATGAAAACGTGATTTAGCTGCTCGTTTTTGATAAATCAACCTAGGAATAACATATATCTCCTTTAAATATGTTCCGAAAAATTACCGGTTATGCGGTAATCGCTTTTATGTGAAAATAAAAGACCAAAAGTCAAAAGTCAAGTCAGACTCGAAAAGTCAAAGATTAAAATCGTCATTCAAAATTTCAAAAATTCTCGGATGTTACACACGCTATAAGCTCTCTTTTTTAATTTGCAACACATTATTCTGATTTAAAACATTTATTTAAAATGTTAAAAAGTGTTAAAGTACTATTTTTGACACGGTTTTGGCAAAAACGCAGGAAAAATCGAAAAATACTAAAATAAGAATAATTTAGCTTCCGGAGCTAAAATATGAAATTTTCAATTTCCTAAAACGCTTTACGGATAAATATCCTAAGCACGACGCGGAAATAGCTAAAAACGACGATTTTCAATAAATCGACTAACAAGTAAAACACGAAATTTTTATTCAAAGATGGAAATAGAAACGGAGTCGAGATTTAATATTGACCGTAAAATACGAGATGTTATAGTTTACTAAAAGTTACTATTTTAGGAAACTTTCTATTTTAGGAAAGTTTTAAGTTTCAAGACGTTTATACCGTCCCCTATATTTTGTTAAATCCATATTTCTAAAAACGCTTTATCAATACCTAAACGCCTAACTTTTACATCCGTCTTGACGACTTATCTCAAAAGTTGCTATTTTTAGAAGTCTTACGCTTTTATAACATTCGACATTCCATAATTACCTTTATAACGTTTCTAATGTTTCCAATCAACACGCTAATGTTTCTATATGTTTCGTCAATGATTTAAAACCTCAAAAATGTCCGAAAGTGTCTGAAAACCTCATTTATAATTCCAAACAGCAAGCTTGTTATAGTGTTTTGCCAAAAAAATGTTTCAAACTTCATTTGGTCATAACTTGTTCGTTTTAAGTCCGTTTTCGACGATCCATATATCAAAATGAGCGGGGAATCATATACTATCATAATCTTATGTTTCTAACTCCTTAAAACATTTTTAAACATCCTTTAGCCTAGGTTAAAGATTGGCACACCAAGCTTTATTCGCCAAAACACAACCAAAAATCACCCAAACTTCTCATTAGTGCCTATTCTAGCCCTAATCTCTATCCACTGATATTTCGCCATCAAAACCAAAATCAATACTAACCTAATCCTATCATTTTTATTGTTGCAACACTCATGATCACTCATACTCACAACCAAAACTTTTTGTTAATCAAAGAACCATAAAACAATACTAGTTTATGTTTTAACTTGTTTATTTTCAAAAACCACAAACACATAAGCCTTGAAACTTGAGAATGATTCAAAAACAATAAAGAAATCACAAGAGATGAAATAGAACACTTACAAGAAGAAGATGAGTCAAGTAACACACAAGATCTAACCAAAACCTTAGATCTATAAAAACCCCAAGATGATATTGTAAAACCCACTTGATGAACCAAAACCCTAACTTATGAAATCTTGAATAACCCTTAAAATCAAAGAAACCCTTCTTGTAAACACCTTAAATATGTGTGGAATCCAAGATCTGGACTCAACTAGGGTATAATAACAATGATCGAAACACAGCGGAATAATAATTAAGAACAAGATCAAAGTTACTAATAAGGTTTTCTTTATTGAACATAATAAAGAAACTAACTACTACTACTACACTACACACGCTCTATGCGTTTCTCAGACTCTCATTGGAGAAGTCTGCTATGAATTGATGGATTGTAACCTAGACGTCTATCCTCTTTATATAGTAGAGGATGGTTACAAACCCTAGCTTACTAACAAAGCTAACTATTACATATTTGGTCCTTCATTGTTTCTTCTTTCTTCATTTCGTCTAATAGGTTTTGTAATCTTCAAATCTGTAATTCCCAACAATATGAATTAAAATGATCTGTAATAGTTATATCTTGCTAGAAATCAAAGATATGAAAGTGTTTGTGTGTGTGTTGTTTTCCATGAGCAAGAAGAAGAGAAGAGGGAGAGAAAATCTTTTTGGTGGCTTGCAAATGAAGAGTGAAACCCTAAGTTGTTATCACTTTGTATTTATAGAAAATGACTAGGTTAAGGGGTCTATTGGCTTATCAATATAAGGGAACCAAATGGCTAAGTGACCAACACACACCAAGGGTGTGTGTGGTGTGGGTTCGGACGCAAAGAGCCAGGGGGTTCATGGTTTGATCACTAGCTTTTCTAAATAATTCAAGATTCCTTCCTTAATACATAGTGGAGTTGTTGTACTCACCATGAAAGATAACAAAAGATGTGTAAGGAGGTGTTGGTTCATGGGAGGGAAGAGACAACATGTCCCTATCCATGTTTCTCAAGCTTGTATTCAAAATTAAGTGGAAAGATTCCACTCAATTTAATTAAGAGTGTGCATGTATGCGTGAATTGATTAGGAGGGATGACCATGAAACTTTTGACTTCTAAACTCGACATATACGATAACTAGAGTTTACACGAAAAGATTACGGGTTTTCGGGGTTCCGTTAGGTCAAAAACGCGAAAAACATAAATTATACGCTAAAATGTAAAAATCAATATCGGGAGTGAACGTAAACTACGTAACACTTTAAAATGATAAAATGTTATATATAATGTCTAGAATAATTCCGAAGCCAGAACGCGTCTGATGACGTTTTTCATATTCACGCGGGATACCCTCCCGGTTTTAGGTTAAATTCAAACGTTACGGATAAAATTCAAAATAATGATCGAAATAGTTTAAAATATTGACCTAAAATTTATAGGGTGTGACAATCTTACTCTAAAAATGAGAGTAAACAAAAGGGTTTATACGAGGGTTAACTAACCAGTATAGTTAGTTAATATCACAACATGTACAGGCTTTTTGGTGAAATCCTAAAAATTTACCAGTTTAGACAAGTCACTCCATCTATTTAAAATAGTACTTATTATTGTGGTCTCGAATAGATATACCAAGCCAAGTTCGAAAGTTTACTACAGTCACTGGCACACTCATATTTTTATGGAATTTAAGGGTAAAATTGAGGGAAACGGAAAGGCTAAATCCTCACAAATGGAATTAAGGATTATGTGTGCGGGTTATGTAACTAATAATTTCACAAAAGTATGCTAAAAATTTAAAATTTGAGCATTAATTAGGCATATTATTGTGAAAAATAAGACAAGTAAGCGTTCTAATTCTCCTCCCCCACTTGAGATATACAACGACCTCGTTGTATAAATATAACATTAAGGACAAAAAAATTAAAAGAATTAGAACGAGAACTCCCTTGGGATTTGCTCGGTATGATCCTCCATGATGCGTTTATGAGCAAGATTATGTGTTGCAAAAGCGTTTGTATACCAGCATGACTATTACACACAGAATTCCAGAATATAAATACTCCACTAAAGTCGTCATTTTCGTTCAGTAAGGTCATGTATAAGATATAAGAAAAACCAATACAATTCTATCTCTTGTATTCGACGGTTAGAAAACAAAAACAAAAACAAAAAACTATACAGGAAGTCGATACGTCGTATCCCAAAACCAGGATATGCCATATTGAGACCAGTAAAATGTATCTAATGGTATGGTTCAGATTATCGAATACGCCATATCATATTCATGAATACGTCGTATAGACAAGTCTTACAATAATGTATAAAATGCAGAAAAATAAAGGACTGGATAACATCCAGACCTTCAATATGCCGTATCCATTCAGATTAGATACGTCGTATAGAAAGTCTAGGAAGACAGACTCGATAAAAATTAAAAAATAACATTTCGGGTTGTCTCCCAACAAGCACTTTTGTTTACAGCAAAGTCTTTAAGTTAGACTTGTCTTTAGCTCATCATTTGGTGCGTTTTACGAGCCACCCTTGATCCTTCTTGAAAAAAATTTCATGGTAGATGCTTGACATAATTCCATTGGTTCTTTTACAAGTGTCGTACTCGCATGTGTTGATGGAAATGTATTCTTCATTAGTACCAAGCGAGTATCGTATTACTTCGAATTTTTCGGATTTGCACACCCCTTCATTGAGCAGTTCTTTCTTTTCATCATTACTAATTGAGATATCGTCCAATTCACTGATGTTACGCCCATAAATCTTCATCTTATGTTCATCAAAACATTCTCGGCTCTTTTCAAACATACAAATGATGTTCCCTTCTTGAGCATTAAAATAAGGCTTGAAAAGGGGTCAGAATTATCGTTCAGGTGGTTTGTATCGTTAGATTCTTTCCATTTGTCGTCACTCGATACAACATCATTTATCAATACTTCATTGTCACCACCTTTTATCCAAAAATCTTATAGTGCATTTTTGGTTTTTCCATCCATACTCCTATAGTTTCTGAATTTTGAATTCAACCAATTTATGAAGTCAATGCAATCTGGACCGTCGTCCATATCATCGCTAAATGATGTATTCTTATAGGTATGGGATAGGGTGTAGTATTTGTGAAAGAATTTTTCTGTTAATTCTCCCCAAGTAGTGATTTTGCCGTCTACCTCCTCTATCCACCACTTTCGTGCAGCTCCAGTAAGCGAGAGTGGGAAAACATGCAGTTGAAGTTGATTGGGATCAACATTAGGAATTTTAATTAATTCCAGTATCGCCAGGAATTTTGTAGTGTGGTCGACTACGTCATCGCCATTTGTTGAAAGCATTATCCCGTAGTATTTTCAAAAAGTCGCCACCTAGTTCGAATTTAACATTTTTGTTGAACCCTGGTGTAGTAGTATTCGAGCCATAATCCGCTCGAACTTCCTCCCTGTATTCTCCAAAAGTAGGTTCCGTCATAGTTTCAGTTACAACTTCCTTGATCGAACCTTAGTAATCAGCACAACCTAAAAATAAGGTCAAAATATCAGTAAGATTTGCTCGGAAGAAAGTTAATACATAAAAGTAAGTATGAATATGGAATATGAAAATTTAAAGTCTGCTGCTATATTAGATAGTCGATACGCCGTATTCAATTTGACTGAATACGCCGTATTGACTTTTTGAATGGAATACGTTGCATTGGCAATGAAAGGTTGATACGCTGTATTCAACTGGTGAATACGCCGTATCGATTGTTCAACCAGAATAGTGTACAGAAAACAAAAACAAACTAACAAAGCTAGAGAAGTAAAACACACAAACAAAATTATAAAAACTTTCAGGTGAAATGGACGACTGATTCACTCTTGATCAACCCTTTAAAATATATATATAAATATAGATATAAAATATACTTATAAATATAGGGTAAGAATAAAAAAAATAAAACAAAGATTTAATCAACTTCTACTCCCCGGCAACGGCGCAAAACTTGATAGTCGTTGTGCGTAGGTAAAATTTATATCAAGATTTAACATTTATATTTTGCCGACTTTATCTTAAAATCAAACATAACGGGCAGTAGACACCGATCAGTCTGTAGCCTTCGTTGGTAAGTTATAGGTGTCAATATAAGATTCAGGAGAGCGTAATTCGTTAACAGTCTACCAATATTTTAGTTGTCTATGTTAGATACTATCAGTTAATCTATTTTAAGGTTTAAGAGGGGTTTCAGTCTGAGACACTGGCACGGGTTTGGTGATAAATTAAATATACTTTAATCACGATAACACACGCAAGCTGATAATCAGAAGATAGAAGACCGGTTAAGCCTATTATAAGGAAAATGTATTAACCATGTTTAATCACATATAACGCATGTTTGTTCATTAGTGCAATGATTGTCTTATATCGAAGGGCATATCATTCCTAGGTTTAGGCGGTACTTCTTCCTAAAACCTAGACATGCTAATTCTGTAATAATTAAACGCATCCGCATAGAGTATTCTATGTTGTTTATAATCTATCTTAGGAGATTAATAATGGTGATCATATTAAACCCTAGCTCATCGAGACTTTACTAACTTATTGCTTAACGGCTCTTTATATACTAGTATTCTACTGTCTGAGTCCTTACCAAAGGAATCAGAACGTCTTTTGTTGATCCCAGGTCACCTGCTAGTCCAACTTGCTCATTAAACCAATGGTAAGGATTACGGGTCATATTTGTGATCCTATGATTCTAGTATATAAAGGTTATATGGTAGCTTATCTGGTTAATTAGTCGTACTTGGTCGGCACAACTAGATCAGTTGAATGATAGGTCGGGCATACATAATCACATATCGAGTATAAATTGATAAACATAAACAACAACCAACGAAATAGCAGCAATCGATTATAACAAATCATTCATTAAATCTTCATAAGCATGATACCAAAATAATAAATGAATCCAAAAAGGTAACCTAACTGGGTTAAACGAATGATACCAAAATTGAACAATTATTAAGAGTATGAGAATTACAAGGTGTTTCCTATGGAATTAAGCACGTTGCGAGACCATCTTTGCTCTTCTTGCCTTCTAAAAATCGACTTCTGTGGTTAGGGTTTCAAAAATATGTTTAAGCACACCCTAAACTCGTTTTTAGGGATTTGTAATTATAGTGTCTGGAAATTCGTCGATACGTCGTATTGGTTGAGGTCAATATTGCGTATTAGGGGTTTCTTAGAGTAGGGGCCACGTTCAATATCTTCCATAATCTTCAAATACTCAATCTTGGATACAGCGTATAGAATCTTCTAGATACGGCGTATTGCTTTTCAATTCTTCGTGGTTTCTAATGAAGTGCAGGCACAGATACGTCTTATCTTCCTTGATGGATACGGCGTATAGGTTGTCAGAACAGTATCTTGAGATTTCTTCGTTTACGCTCAACATTGCGTCCTTTTAGATAACTTACAATTACTCCCGTAATTACTGCAATTAACAATATAAACAATTTACTAGTACCAATTCATGCAATAATTAAACAAAATGGGTAAGAAAATGGGATTAAATGATGCTATAAAGTGACGTTATTGATGTCGTCAATATAACCTTATACACAATGTCAACACTTATACACTACATATTTACTTAACTTACTTAACACAATTTAAAAATACTTTACATAAACCTTATTTACATAAAATATTTAATCAAAAATAAATCCTCCCCCTCCTTGAGTCCCTCAAACCGTCCACCATGCCTCCCCATGGACCAATCCCATTGGTTTCTTCTTTAAACCATCATACCATTACTCTTTCCCATACAAACACTTACACACTCCAGTCTCTTAGCTTACACTCTTTCACTCTTCACCACATTACCACTTCTACACACACACCCCTATTATTATCTCTCAAAAACCTGGTCTTCCTCCCTCTCCTCTTTTGAGCAGCCACCGTCACCAAGAACACCAATCCACCATCAAAAATCTTGATTCAACTCAAGATTTATATACAATAAGTTAAGTCTTGTTCATCTATAACAAGTTTTTGGCTTTATTGTCATCAAAAACCCTTATAGAAGCTAACCATTCATCTCAGCCCATACTTCATCTTGGTCTTTTCTTGAAGTTCTTGTAGGTAAGACATCGGTACAAGACGGATTGTGCCTATCTTGTACCCGAAAAGTGCATTTTATAGCTTTAAAAACCGTCTTTCGATATTATTCATATTGTTTAATCTATGGAATTACTTAAGCTAATTATGTGGTTATACACTTTTAAAAGAAGGTTAGAATAATTACTAGACTTGTATTGGTGATTTAGAGGTTCAATGTATAAAACTAGTGGTGAAAACAAGCATAAAATCATGATTTTTTGCTAGATCGGGTTCGATCTTGGACATGCAACAAGTGAGTATTTTTGTGAAAAACATACCTAATGATATTTTTGGTAAACATGATGCTCATATGTATCTAAAATGAGTTTAAGGGTTACTTGGGTCGTTTGGGGATGTTTGGCTAGAAAGGTTGCATGAAAGATTAGATAAAAACCTTAAAAAGTAGGCTGTGATTTTGGAAGTGTCATCTTGTTATAGTCATAACTAGGTCATAAAAATAGATTTTTGCATGATTCTTGATTCTAAATCCAACTATTTGAAAGATCTTTCCAGCCACTATGATAAAACCTAGTGAGGATAAATAAAAGTTGGTCAAAATACATTTGCAAGACAAAAATGTAAATCTATAAATAGTGGACAGATTTTATGTGTTATGTTCAAAGGGTCATAACTAATTTATAAATTGGTCTTTTTACATGATTCTTGAACCTATAAATAATTAATTTGAAAGACCTTTCCAACCATGTAAGTTTTGCAGAAAGACCATTTCGTTTGGTAATCTAAAATGGTCATACAAACTCAGGTGCCAAAAACTTCTAAAATCCCAGATTTGCAATGTCACTTTGTTTAGACCATAAATTGGTCAAAAATTAGTGTTTTAACTTGTTTCTTGACTCTAAAATGAATTACTCTGAAGTAGCTACCCAACCATGGCAAATTGGTAAAAATATCTTTCTATATGGTCATCTAAATCAGTGAAACAATACGAAATGTCAAAACTGCCATTTTTTCAGATTTCATATAGTGGCTTACTTAGACCACAACTCACTCATACTTGCAATTGGTGATCTAAAATTGATATGAGAAACAATTTTACATGTTAACATGAGTCTCCACTGACCTAGACAATAAAACTTTTGTTAAGACCTTCTGCTAGTTGAAACACTTTTGTATGTCCAAATTTGAGTACTTTTTGTAATGAGCTAAAATGTTGTGGTTAAACAACTCAATAAAATCTATAAAAAAAATTTGGAACACACATAAGACATAGTAAATTGATGTATGTGAAGGGTTTATACAGTAATTCAATCTAACTTGGTCAAGTGGCCACTCGAAACTACGTTAAAAACGGGACATTTTGTGATTTTATGTGAAAATGAATAAGTGTTAGAAATTGACTAGTCTAGCAGTATGGTCAAATAAATAAGCGTTAAAGTGTCTGATCATATCGTTATGAGTCTAATTAAGTATTATTTGCTTACTTTAGGTCGTTGGTAGAGGCACGTGATCGTCGGGTTCCTATATTTTTAAAGTTATCAAGCCGTTCACGCACTTAACATTCTTGCCTTTTTAAGTGAGTTTTGTAGCCCCTTTTTACTTATGTTTTTCTTTGGGGGAAAATGATACTGAAATGATGTTTTGAATGTTTTCATGTTGTGATACAAAGTTTTCTTTTATATCTTTTGACAAGATGCGTGTTTGTATTGCTATATGTTGCCTTAATGTATGATTGTAAGCCTTGGGTAAATAGTACATTATGAGAAGTAGCACCTGGTATTATTTGGGGAAGTAGCACCCTGCCCTCAGGTATTATTGTGTTATGTAATTGTAAACCTTAGGTAAATAGTACATTATAGGAAGTAGCACCCGATACTGTTTTGGGAAGTAGCACTCTGCCCTCGGGTATTATTGGGTTATGTTTTTATAGACCATGGGTAAATAGTACAATATGGGAAGTAGCACCCGGTACTGTTCAGGGAAGTAGCACCCTGCCCATGTGTATTCTTACTGTGTGGTTTGTGTTATGTGATTTAGTTGTTGCAGATGTGTGATTTTATTAAATGCTCGTATTTGCATATTTTACTCACTATTGTCCTACAATCTTTATTATGCATAACAAATGGGTTTACTACTTAAACCTATGAGCTCACCAACTTTATGTTGATGTTTTCAAGTATTCATTTTCAGGTGACAACAATAAAGATGCTTAAAGAGTTAGTGTTTGCTATATGGCCTAGTAAGACCTAAGAAGAGACCCTTTCGGGGTCAATCATCATTAAGCAGATTTGCATTTATCTTTAGTTTATGGATTTGGTTGGATTGTTTACTTTGTGGTATGTTGTCCCTGCAAGTGGGATTTTGATACATTATGACTATGTTGTTGTGACATTTACATCGTAATGCAAGTCCCAGCTTGTATTCGATGTCGTTGTGACATTAAATGTAGAATGTTCATTTAGTAAATTCTCTATTATTTTGTACCAATGCTTTATGACGGTTCTTCTCTGTCACGCCTCATGTTTCTGCCTTGGGCGGGGTGTGACAAGCCAGCTGACTTTTTATCCAGAGGACTTGGGCACAACACCTAGCAGCAGCAACATACTCAGCTTCAGCTGATGACATGGCCACTGAGTTTTGTTTCTTTGCACTCCAACACACTAAGTTTCCACCAAGTATTTGACAACCCCCTGAAGTACTTTTCCTATCTAGGTTACAGCCTGCATAGTCAGAGTCTGAATATGCCTTAAGATCAAAGCCAAATCCTTTTGGATACTAGAAACCTAGATTTGGAGTTCCTTCGATGTACCTGAAAATTCTTTTTATAGCTACAAGGTGGGATTCCTTGGGGTTAGCTTGGTACCTTGCACACACACATGTTGAAAACTAGATATCAAGTCTGTTAGCTGTTAGATACATCAGTGACCTAATCATGCCTCTGTATTGAGTCTCATTAACAGAGACCCCTGATTCATCAAGGCCTAAATTGTTTGGGGAAGCATGGGGCATTTCACTGAGGCATAATCAACTAGTTCAAATTTCTTGAGTAACTCTTTAACATATTTCTCTTGACAAATTGAAATTCCTTTAAAACTTTGTTTTATTTGAAATCCTAGAAAATATGTTAGTTCACCTATCATACTCATTTCATAATTTTTGATCATTAGTTTAGCAAATTGTTTACTAAACTTATCATTGGTTGACCCAAAAATGATATCATCCACATGTATATGTACAATTATAACATCACTCTTAGTCTTTTAAGTAAAAAGAGTGTTGCCAATGGTACCTCTAACAAACTTGTGTTAAATAAGAAATTTAGATAATGTTTCATACCATGCTCTGGGAGCTTGTTTCAGCCCATAAAGAGCCTTATCCAGTTTGTACACATAATTAGGAAATTCACTACTTTCAAACCCAGATAGTTGTTGAACATACACTTCTTCGATGAGCTTCTCATTTAAAAAAGCACTCTTCACATCCATCTGATATACCATAAAACCCATGTAGGCAGCATATGCAAGAAATGTCCTGATGGCTTTAAGTCTTGCAACATGTGCAAATGTTTTATCATAATCAATCCCTTCCTCTTGTCTATACCCTAAGCAACCAACCTTGCTTTACTTCTGATTAACATACCAGTTTCATGCATTTTGTTTCTGAAGATCTAGTTGGTCCTAATAATGGTTTTACCATAAGGTGCAGGGATAAGTGTCCACACTTTGTTTCTTTCAAACTGATTCAGCTCTTCTTGCATTGCAATAACCCATCCTTCTTCAAGAGACTTAATTATTATTTTTGGTTCAATCTCTGAGAGAAAATTAACATATAGGCATTCATGGGCTGATGCAGCTTCAGAGTATCTGACTCTGCTTCTTGTTGTTACACCAGCATGTAGTTCACCTAGAATAGGGTTGAGCATGGCAGATCCAAAACCGACCCGGACCGAAAAACTGGACCGGCCCGACATAAACTGGACCGAACTGAGGGATAGTCGGTCCAGTCTCGGTCTATACTTTTTGTTAGAATCGGTCCTCGGTCCGGTCCGGTCCGGCAAAAAACCCGATGATTATGTCGTGTATAACCGGACCGGACCGAAGATCGAACCGGACCGGACCGACCCGGACCGGACCGTACCATTTTGGTCTCGGTCTCGGTTTGGCATTTTGGAAAATTTCAGTCATGGTCTCGGTCTGGTCTTGGCCGGTCCGGTCCGGTCTTCAGACCGTGCTCACCCTAACCTATAATGTTAACTAGAAGAATATGCTTGCCTCTAGACCATTTATCTTAAGGAGATGGAGTGTCATGATTGATTTCAGCTGATGGTGAAATGAGTGTTGGTGAAGATTCAGCTTCATTATTTGTAATAAAATCATTTATTGTGATATCTTAAACTTTAAGGTTATCATTGACATGAGTTTCGGATGGTTCTAATTCATTAGGTTCATTGCGAACAAGTTGATCATCAGCTACTGATAAGTCAGGTGATTCATCAGATAGATTGATGTTATAAGTTATGGATGTGACAATGTGAGGGATGGTGAAGTTGTTTGTTGAAAGGGGATCAAAGGCATGTACATAAGGTAAAAAGTCATCATTCCTTGTGCGTTGAGTGGGGGGTTTTCTTGGTACCAAGAATTCATCATAGGGGAAGGATTTTTTTTCCATTGAAGTTGATTTCATCTCCTTCTATAGTTGACTGTATTATTACTTCATCAGCCTCGTTAAAGGTGACATGAAAAGTTTCTTCCATTTCATGCCTTTTAATATTGAATACTCTGAAAGCTTTAGCTACTGGGGAGTATTTAAGAAAGAATTCATCAACAGCCTTTTCATCAAATTTTCCCAGGTGATCTATGTGGTTTTGAATGAACAGGGAATCCAAAAACATAAAAATAGCTGATGTCAGGAGATCTACCTCTCAAAATATCATAAGATATTTTTTCATGCCTTTTTACAACGATTGACCTGTTTTGAGTGTAGCATGCATTATTTATAGCTTTTCCCCAAAATTGCTTTTAGAGATTTGAACTATTTAACATTATTCTAGCTGATTCAATCAGAGTTTTGTTTCTTCTTTTAGCAACAGCATTTTGTTCAGGGGTACAAAAGGATGAGAAGTTTTGAGATATCCCTTTTTCATCACATAACTCTTCTAGCTTGTGGTTTTTGAATTTTGTTCTATTGTCACTTCTCACCTCCTTCACCCTTACTTTATTTAGGTTCTCTATCTTCTTGATAAAGGACATGATGCAATCAGTTGCATCACTTTTCTTCTTTAAGCAAAACACCTATGTCTACCTTGAGTACTCATCTACTATGACAAGGGTAGATTTGTTGTGACTGATGGTTTGAGGTTTAACAGGTCTAAACAAATCCATATGAAAGAGATGTAAGCACTTGTTGATGGAAAATGATATTTTTGTTTTGAATGATGCTCGATGGTGTTTTCCTTTCTCACACGCTAAACATGATTTGTCTTTTGAAAAAGTAAGAGAAGGAAGACCAGCAACAAGGTTTTGTTTGGCTAGTTTGTTGATGTTTTTGAAGTTGAGATGGGATAGTCTTTTGTGCCAAAGCTAGTTTACATTGTTTGATGCTTTGGCAAAGAAACGAGTATTGCTTTGTTCATTGTATAATAACATATCAATGACATAGACATCCTCACATCCTTTCTTCTTGGAGCAATAAGCACAACTTCATTGTTTTGGTTGAATATGGTTCCTTTAGTCTTGGTAAACAAAACTTTGAAGTTTTCATCACATAACTGGCTGATGCTGAACAAGTTGTATTTTAGACCAGTCACATAAGCAACCTTGGTAAAGGTGATTTCATTGCAGTTTATTTAGCCATATCCTTCTGTTCCACCTGAAGATTTATCCCTAAATATCACTTTAAGACCTGACTCCTTTGAATATTTGTGAAGATATAGTTTAGCCCTTGTCATGTGTCTAGAGTAGCCACCATCTAGATACAATATAGATCTCTTTAAGTAATCCTGCATAGATATTTGAAACAAATTAGTTTCTTTTGTGAACCCACTTTTTAGTGGGTTCATTTGATTGATGATTAGTAATCTTGGGTCTCCTGTTATTAGGATTAACTCTCTTGTCACAGACAGAGGGTTCATGGGCAATACTACCACAGATGTCACATCTAAGGTAATATTTACACTCGTCAAAGTGATGGTTATTTAACCTACAATACTTACAAGGTATGAAAGGTTGGCATAGTATGAAAGGTTTGGGAAATTTAAAAGCTTTCCTAGAAGAGGTCACCTGAGGTGTATGAGCTCTCAGCTGAGTCAGGGTCTTCTGATTACAAACTTATTCAGGGTGTTCTTTGGTCAAATGGTCAATAGATTGGCATATGGAACACTAATGAGGTTTATTGTAACAATTCCTTCTATCTAAGCGGTGATTTTTGAAACCACAGTGCTAGCAAGGCCATAATTTTTGCCCTTTTGGTTTGTTCTTTCAGACTTAGAAAATCCTTGTTTGAGATAATATGGTGAGTTATCTGATGAAGGATTTATTAGTTCTTTAAGTCCTTTTTAATACTTTCATTAAGTAAGAAGAAGTTATTTATTAGATGAGTCAAGTTTTCTTTCAAGAATTGTTCATGGCAATGGGCCCTTTTAGCGAGTCCTTTTTCTTGATTGCCTTGAGAGTTTTAGTTCTTTCTTAGTGACATGTTTAGTATTTTCTGCGATCGATGGAGGTCTGAGTCAAGCATATGGTGGAGGACAGGAAACTCACCTTTTGATGTGCCAAGGGGCTTAGCCCATGAAGTTTAGGTAAGGCAGGTAGGGGTTCTTGGATTGTCTTTAACAGGGACTCATCTTCAGAGGTGCATTAGGCGAGTTTATCAGGTGAGAGTAATCTTCAGCCTTACTTGAACCAAAACATTTTTGGAAGATGTTGAGTCTTTTATTTGCCTCCTCCACATAGAGCTGACTATGTTGCCTGGAATTTACTTAGCGAGAGTGGTCTAAGTGACTTGTACTTGAAGGTCATTTTTCAATGACCTTTGCTTTAATGTCAGAGACTTCATTCTATTAGTGTTTGATTATCCTGATTTAATTTAAGACCTTCATGCTGAGAGGGTATGATTTGGACTTTTGGTATTTTTAGGGTCAATGAGTTATTTTTGCATGATGACGAATCATTGTTAAGAGTGTTAAACTTTGTTAAGCAAGTTTTTCCTCTGTTCTTCCACATAGTGGCAGTCTACTTTGGTATAATCCAAACATGTTTTCTTTCATCACCATCAGTCATTGACATAAGTTATTGTACCTTTTTCATGGTGATTTCAACCCACTAGCCTGATCTAGCATCATTCTTTCTCACAGTTGGTTCAATACCGCTGTATTAGGCCATAAATGCTCTAAACCGTTGTTTAATGCCCCACATCCTGTGAAATAGAGTTTCTTCATCCTTGTCATATGATCAGCGAACAACCCTTTTCACTTTTTTGTTTGCACTCCTCAATCTTTTGGTAGTAAGGCTTAATCAGTTTATGAGCCTTGTATTTAACCTTTATATCTACCTCGTCCAAATTATTGTCCACAAAAAAAACTCATAGTTTAGAACAACATTATTATTACAGCTTATCTTTTTACTTTTTGTAGAATCGACAGTTTTACCCTTAACTGTTTAATTTTAAACCTTCTTTAATGTTTGTAATTAATAACCTCAAGTGGGAGGGTTAATATAGGTATAACTAGAACCTAAATCCCTATTACTTTTTGAAATGGACAATTAAATTTAGTACAACCCCTATAATAGATTAATGGAACTATATTTTGGGACGAAGGTAAGTAGTCCTTTTGACCATTATTAGCAGTTTTGATTAGCTGGTGTGAAAAAGATGTGGAATTTGTGTGAAACTTAGGTTTGTTATGAATTTTGTTTGATGTAGGATAGGATGGTGAGGATGTTTTGTTAGTTGGACAATCTTTTTGAAAATTTCCTTGTTTGCCACAAGCAAAGCATGTTTCATTTGATTTGTCCATGGGTTTCCTAGCAACACAACCATCTTGTCTTTTATATAATCTCTTTGATTTGCAAGAAGTGATCAAATCATGAAAATTTTAGCTAAGACCAGCCAAATATTGGTTTACTGCTCCTTAGTGTCTTCTTCTAACATTTGTAGTCACTGTCCTAAAATATTGTTGTTAGAAATCAAATATTTTGATCTTGAACCTTGAATGGTTAAACCTATTATCCGACTCATTGATTTGATCATCAAGCCTTACTCATAGTTTTATGTGCCAATAGAGTAGCCAACGCTATCATTTAATAGAATTATAGGCTTTGTGAGTCTGATTTCATGCCTGACCATTTCTTGGTAAGCTGTTCATAAAACCTGTGGCATTTACCTCGCTGCAGGAATTAATATCTTTGGTTTCATGGTCATTAAACAAGATTTTTAGCCTAGTGTAGGTCTGTTGCATCTTTTCACCTTCAAGAGCTTTAAATGCATTAAATTTTAATCTTAACGCTGCAATCTTGGTATCTCTTGTTTTAGAGGGTCCCTCTCGACGGTCTTAATATTAGGTCATTCCACATGAATTTAAACCAGTGGTTCATTTTGATGACAGACTTCATTATGTCATTTAGGTAGGCAAGCAGTCCATTGCTTTTAAGGTTTAGGTAGAAAGTTTTCAGGTGTGGATGCAGTAGATTTTGGTACAAATGATCCATTTTCTAAGATTTCAAGTAAAAAAGGTTCCAGTCTATCAAGGTAGACTAAAAACTTGTCTTTCCAACTAGTGAAATCTTCCACATCAAGTTATGGGACATTTGTGACATGAGAGCCTCCCCTAGAATCAAGAAATTAAGGGAGATCATCTTCACCAACAACATTATTGGTAACATTGTTTGTACCATTGTTGTTGGCATTGTCATGTTCAAAGACATTTTCTACCATATTGTTGTTTCTAGTATTCTCGAGGTTTGTAGGAATTGGAGGAGGAATCATTCCAGACATGATTGGATCTTGATTTTAAAAACTTTAAACGGTTTATAAAATAGTTTTATAAATCAAACCGCTTTGATACCAATTGAAAGTCTCAATTAACATGTCTATTTGGAAATATAAGAACACTTATGTAAACATGCAGCACATATTTAACTTTTCAATTGTGTAATGCTTTATTGATATGAATCAAAGTATTACAAAGTGTTGTTATGGATCACACTTGTTGAATGACAATGTAAGATTACTCTTTGAACAAGTAAACTTGATAGATTATCAAGTTTACAAGCGAACTTATATAGACCCGCTGATAGGACAGCTGACTATCTTGTAAGTTCATTAAAGTAGTAAATGCACTATAATAACAACAACAATAATAAGTGATGGCATTTACTACAAGAGACATTCCCTATATATAGTGATACGAAGTTGATTTCTTAGTGGGGGAAGTTGAGACGTGTCAACAATCCAGTGGTGAAGTATAACTGCATTTAATGCACGTCCATACTTGGTAACTACCCGCCCATACTTTTGTGAATAGTTTTGCCAACTGTTCGCATCTTTCACCA
Source organism: Tanacetum coccineum (assembly GCA_026074375.1). NCBI lineage: Eukaryota > Viridiplantae > Streptophyta > Magnoliopsida > Asterales > Asteraceae > Tanacetum > Tanacetum coccineum. The sequence goes on along the minus strand of BQNB010007007.1, from coordinate 52,544 downwards.
ACTCGTACTAGGTGGACTTTAATTCGAAAGACACTTTTGCCTTGCCATTTTGCTTTATCGAATTATCCCGCCTAAACTCACTTAGAGATAAGAGTTAAGTTTAATTTGTTTATCTTCAAAGAGTAACAAGATCATCAGGGTATTGCCACCCTTGACTCTCTTCAAACCTTCAGCGTATTTCATCTACATACCATCTGATATCTATCCCAGCAGACGAGTATGTCTTCAAGTAATTTTCGACTTCCTTCACAAGGTCTTTGACTTGAATACGTCTGAGGTTGCTCGCTGAAGTTGTGCTTCAGTGAGTCCTTTCATTGCTCGTTGATGTCCATCAGCGAATCTTCAATTTTAAATCTAAGCATAGATAATTGGGCACTCAATTGGCCCAACAACATTCGTCCCATGCATATATGGTACACGGCTTGAGAAGTCTTCCCAGGATTCGTACAGCCTGGGGTCATGACTTGGGCCTTATAGATTGTTGATAATGGGCCTTAGTATTAGGCTTTGACTTTTGGCGTGTAATTAATGGGCTTAGGCCATTAATATTAATACGTTATCAGTTTTTCAAATTGGAGTAATGCTATTTGGTTAAAATCATCTTAGTTTAGATGGTAAGGTGGTTGTGGAAAAGTGATAAGTGGGAAATATGCTTGTTGGGAAGCATGTTGTGAAAGTCACGAATTAGAGTTGGCAGATGATGGTGTAACGGGTGTTGGTAAGCTATAATTATCGAACGAAGAAGGTGTGGGGAATACATTTTTCGTGAGTCATTCACTGGATTGGTTGTTCATTTTTATTGAATGTGATTGAAAGTGTATGTGCTAATGTATCACATGGGTAAAAATATGATTGTGTTTGGTTGCTTGTATGATAAAAGTGTGTATTTATTAAAATAAAATGGGCGTTTTAAAAACTTTGGCCGTTGGCATCTAGCCGTTACATTCAAACGAAAAAGAAAATAAGCCACAAACTACCGTCGTGGATGACGCTGACCTTATAACGTGCGAATAACGCACCAAACGATGCAGTACAGTGTCATTATAGGTCTTAGAAAAACATTATAGCGAGCCACTAACCCACTGCACCGTGTTATCTAAGAGATTCATTTTCTATATTGCCAGCCCACCAATGACCAACCATCTTACCATCATGATTCCATAGATTATATTATCATTCATTTAGTTGTTTGCTAGCCTACCCTAACACATTCTCGAACACTATAAATAAGTCATGAACTTTTACAGAGATGATATTGATTTGAAAAGAGAGAAAAATATTCATGTCACCAAGGGCGGAGCTACGGAGGGGGCACGGTGGGCAAGTCCCCCCCCCCCCTCCCTAACTTTCCGGCGTAGTGTATTTTTTCTGAGATTCTGATGTTTGTCGTCGTTTCCCCCTACCTTTCATGCCAATATTAGCTTTTTATTTAATATACAACACTAAAAAGTCAAAGTTGTCATGCCATTTTATTCATTCCCGTATCGCATATAATAAATTAATAATGTACATTATGGTCGTTTGTTAAATTTTGAATAAGCTCGCGCTAGTTCCGATAAATATAGGCCTTTTGAAGAACTCTAAATATTTAAATGAAATATAGATAAGGAAAACATTCAAAGAACATTTAAAACCCTTTTTTATAAACCGCCCTATATTCATAATTATTATCCTGTTTACGGAGTTTATTGTTAGGACCACTTTAGGAATTCCTTAAGAAAAAAATTAATAAAAGGTAACTTAGAATAAAGACAGATGGGACTACTTTTACTACTCCTTAAAACTTTCAGGATCGAAAGCATAAACTATTGTAAATCCATTTGGACTTAGTAGAGAAAAATCAAAAAAAGACTAGGAGTTAAAAAGTGATAAGTTTCTTAAAAATTAAGGTTTGTATGTTGTGGAATATTACCCTAGGTTTTCATCGTCCTTAAACAATAGAGTCATATCTCTGTTTCTTTGTGTTTTTGTTTCAATCACCAAATAACCAACGTATGTTTCACTCATACGTTTAAAATTCTAAAGAGCTTTAGAGTACAATTACATGGTATTACCTTAATACACGAACTAACATGCTTGCATTTATAAATCGGAGCCGAAGAAGACAAAACAGTTGGGCAGTTGGGGGTGGCCCGTGGCACCCCTTTGCACCCCCATTGGCTTTCGCCCTCTGCTCTACAAGTTAATGATGACAGGATGTCATTTAATCTGAAAACTCACAACGCACGAAGATGAAAGCATTGATATCATTGCCAGGAAAATGTAGAATAGAAATGTTACGATTGTTTATCTTTCTTTGATGAAGGAGATAGGGTCATTACTAATAGAAGTAGAAGAGACACTCTCTCTCTTTTCTTATTTTGTGTTGTGGTCACGTGATTATGCATAGAAATGTGTAAAAGTAATTGAGTTTTTTCTATATTTTCTTCTTCTTATTCTACTTTTTGTCATTGGTGTTTTTTAGTAGCATTTTTTTAGTTTATAATAATGTTAAGAATATGTCAGTAATTTTGTTGTATTTTAATTTTTTTTTATGGTTCCGTCTTTCTTAATTAGTAGATATTTCAACTTAGATAAAAAAGTTTATAACTTTTGTTTCCTTTTTGTGGGGGGGGTTGTCTTGATGTCGTTATTCTAGTTAAAGAAGAAAATCTAAACAAGTTATGTAATTTGTTTATTTCATAAACTTTAACATACTTATAAATTTTATAGTAACGAGTCTTTCAACAATTGAAAATCATAAGTTTCTTCTACTACATAGACGCCACCTATCCAATATGAGATTATCGGTTTTTGATTTGGTGTAACTTGACAGTATTTAGTTGTCATTTGATTCAAACAGAAAATTGTAGCACTCAAAATACGAGTCTATTTTCATTTTGTGCTTGCCATAGTAAAAAAATTCCCCCCCCACCTCCGAATAATTATCCTGGATCCGCCCCAGCATTGTCACCACAAAGCTATATTATATTATCTAGTACAAACGTTGATTAGGTTACATACTATTACGCTATTTTAATTCGTTATTTGAAGCGGCTTTTAGGCTTATATATGTATAAAGCATTATAAGCCCACGTTGAGTGTTTGGATTAGCTTTAATAATTTTCTAGTATGTTTATTAAGCACGCGCAAATTGTTTGGTATTATTTTAACGTGGTAAAATGAATAAGAGACAAGGGTTGAAAATATTAATGTTAGTTAAGTGTAATTGAGGGTAAATTTGTTAATTTATAATGTAACCATGGTTATATAAGCTAACCACTTAAAAAAGCCCACACTTTTGTGGTTATCAAAAACCCCCTTATATTAAGATCATAAGCCCACCTCATATAAGCTTAGTCAAACACATAGTTTTGGGCTTATATGAACATATAATATAAGAAACTAATAAGCTCATAAGCCTATCATTTATGCTTAGGTCAAAACCCCACGAATTATATCAATTTGAAAGCTAGAGAGAGAGAGGGCGGCGAGCACAACGGGATTTGGAAAAGAACCAAAAATTATGCTTGTTACTTCTAGATTTGTTATCACAGTTATCGCACTAAAAGTCATTATCAAAACTAACTTTATTGTTGTTTTTTTATCACAAAAAGATACAGTAAATATTTTTTAATATATTTTTTTATAAATTTAATATTGAAATGAACAGTACATAGAATCATAAAAAATTTAGTAATTACACACACAAAAAACTTTCACCAACTTTCATCTTTTCCGCACTCACATTCTATAACACTGGAACGTTGTTATTTAATACATAAGCCCTCTTCAAAACTTAATATAAACAACCACGTCACCGACTACACCGATCAGATCGATTGACCTAAATCTTAAAATCACGGGAGCTAACACACCCAAAATCCTCCTCCTAACACAAACCTAAATCTTACTATTAAACACTCAACCGCAATCCCTCATATTCCTCCACACCTTTACCCTACCCCATACCAAACCCCCCCCCCCCCTTACACCCCCAAACACAAACCTTCCAAACCCAAACAAACAACACCCCTTAACCCCCCCAAACCTCACAACAACAACACACCCCCATTTAAAAAACCAACTATACCATAACACCAAAATCTCTCCGCCCTAAGAATAAAAAAAACCAAAAAAAACTTTAAAAACCAACCAACCACAACATTTTAATAAATAAAAATATTCATGTATTATTCCCATTCTTCTTCTTATTACTACTAATTTAAAATAAACAATATTTTATTAAAATAAAAAAAAACCACTCCACCCAAACATATAAAATCCCCTACTCCTAATCATAATATATAAGATCTTTATCCTTAAAACATTTAATCACCATACACCATATTAAAACTCAAACCTCTCTAATCCACAAATCTCTCCCCATCTACCCCCCCACACCCCTCCCCCCACCTACTCCCCTCACCACCCATTACACCCCCCACCTCCCTACTCCCACCCTTCCCCCCACCCCTTTTATCCCACAATTAAGATTTACCCCATTTCATCCCTTCCAAAAACAAAAACACTCATCTCTCTCTAATCCTATACCTAACTTCCATCCATTACTATAATTATCTAAAACTTTTTTCTATCAACATAATATCTTCAAATAAATCTCCTTCACAACCAACCTATACCTAAGTTGAACTAAGTGGAAGCACTATTTAGTTCCCCCGTGCCACCTCACAGTACCAGAGATATGACCCATAGGCAATACGCTTGCCCATTACTAGATACAAAAATAGATTTTTAGGGATTGTTATAGATGTAGTCCCCTAGTGTAATCATTTGTTCTCGCTCCAACCCACTAAATAGCAATAATTGGCGTCCCGTTTTTGGCTTGTTATTGACCTTTCATTAGCTTCTCCCAGATCCAACATAACCCCCCGAGTATTTCCCTGAATTATTAGCTTTAGTTCCAAATAACACAAGTACTTTTGAAACATATGTCTGATTACTTGCGGTGCTCGGACTGGGTTGTTCTAACCAGCCAACCCAAATTGTTAACCTTAGAGTTGATGTGGTTTATCCGGTAAGCATGACTGGCCTATAGCCACACTAGGAGGTCAATTTTTATTGACTTTAATATGCGTTGTTGTTGATGTGCAGGAAATGTCTCAATCTACTGTGTGTTTTGGAAGCTTGAAGAAAGAGGTAGAAGATGTGAATAATGAACAGAAACTTATAACCGAGTACTCAAGAAATTAATTTTTGACAACAAATGAGAAAAAGGTTTTATCCGTTCGCAGAAACAAGACTGGACTGAGGCTGCTTAAAATTATCAACAAGAGCTGTCGTATACTTTTGCCCATACTTGCGAATGATGCAGTGGAGCTGCACACTATGGCCTATTCTCTTTGTTGGGTACCCATCAACTCTTCTTACATGGGTAAGTTTTTTTCCTCCTTTTTGGCATGTTTACCATTAATTGAGTCGATTTGGATTATTATAAGCGCCGAACGGTTAAAATGGGTAAAAATTTGTTATAAGTGAATTCATATGTGTGCATTCACCTCATCAACTTATTAAAAAAATTAAAATTATTTTAACCTTATATTCGTGAAATTATTATAGCTTAAACCATCTCTGATGGATGTGTGCATATTCGTGAAAGTATTAGCATGGCGATGGAGGTGGTTATGGTTAGCTGCAACTAAAGCTGATACAAGGGTGAGCACACAAAGTAATATTTCTCTCTTAGCTAAGTCTGTAATAAACACCTTCCTTTCACGACTATTCAATATATTGATTTGCCTAATATTTTCAAGTTTTTTTAAAATCTATGTAGTAAACGTAAAGAATGGGCTGTTATTCGTATTGATTGGCCTTTTAACCCTTGACAAGAGGTCCAACATGAAAAGAAAGAGCAGTCATAATTGTGGGTTGAGGAAAACGACATCCCTCGGCTTACAGGTCGATTTAGAAAACTTTGGTTGGAAGGTTTGTTGGACTATTGTTATATGTTATCGTATGGTTTAATTTTGTTGCTAAGACTAAGCTTTCTTTTCTTTCAAGTAAATATTTCTTATAATGCATATGAGATATTTTAATATGAAATACCAAACGCTTCCTAAATTACGAATACATGCAATTAGGCATTCTCGAATTAGTGAAAAAAACTAAAACCTTTACAATTTTTAATAGTGTTAACTGCAACTGATATGCAGTATATGTATTGGGTATGTTTGTTGATTTTATCGATTATGAAGTATGTTGATCCTCGACCTGATAAGTTGCATACTCTAATACTTAAGTTTTTATTTTTGGCTAATAGTTTAATGTGTTGGGATCGATGGTCACAAGTCGTAACTCATAAAGGCCGTGAATATAGTAACAGATTTACTAATGTTTAAAATTTTCGTTAAGGGTTCAAGTAGTTTTAGATTTGCTGATTTCAGTTGCTAGCGATTTATAGATGATTTGTTAACATAGAAGGTTGAGTCTGTTATAGGGCTTGCATTAACTGTTGATAAAAGATATGTCGTCTTTGACGTTGCTGCTAATGATTGACTGTTGCTAAAAAAAATATGTCGTCTTTGACGTGGCTGCTAATGATTTTAACACCTTCCTTTCCTTGCAGGTAAGAGTATATTTATCAACATATATGTGTAAAAGTAGGTCCATATGATCTATACTCTGTTAGATACCAACATAGTATTTGAATATTAGTATAAAGTGACATGATAATGAAACTGAATAAGATATAATAGGTATAACGCATGGTCATTTTTTGCTAATTGTTGAAATATACAAGTATACTATATTTATAGGTGAAAGAAATATAAACTGAATGAAATATACCAACATACTATATTTGTTGCTAATTGTTGTTGGTATTAAAGCCCATTTTTTCAAATCGGTAAGATCCATTTTCCGGTAAGATCCATTTTCCGTTTAAACTCTGTACAAACATGATACCTTTTTATACTTCTACTTTCACACTTGAAATATGTGGAACAACTTGCTCTTCAGGTACTGTAATAATAGTAGGAGGTATGATCTAATTAATTTGTTACTTTATATGATGAAAGATATCAATAACATATCATATTGTATGGCTATGTGAATTTCTCTTTGCGATAATTATGGTGGTTGTTGATGTTCTAGCGTCTTAGTATATTCAAATGGTAGTTCTAAACATCAATGCATATTGGGCTTTAAGGTAAGCACGAGCAAAGTTTCTACATGATTCATTGATTTGTTGCAATTTTGTTAAAACACAAACTTCTCATCCCTTCCTTTTTGTAATCTATTTGTGTAGGATGATCTATAACATGAGCCAATCAGCTTGCCAGCAACATTTCTCAAGAACATACTATATATTAGAGCTTTGATACTTTAAGGAAGTCAATGAAACGCGAGTAACAATTTTGCTTATGTATTAAATTTTATAAGCACGAATAAGCACTTATTCATGAAATTTTGTGTGCTCTTGCGACTTATGTATTATACATTATACACTGTTTCGGCTTTTTGAAGTCAATATAGACTGTGTATCGTTATGCTTTGGAAGTGTAATCATAAGCCAAAACATAATAAACAAAACACGCCGCGACGAAGCGCGGGTTTCAAAACCTTGTTATAAATACATAAGAGAAGGCAAAATCAAGCGAGATTCCGATCCACCCACCGATCCACCACCGATCCACCCACCGATCCAGACCCATCCACCGATCCACACCGATCCACCCAATGATCCACCACCGCACCGATCCACCCACCGATCCACCACCGCACCACAGAAAAACCACCAAGGGCGCGTGTGGTTTTTTTATCAATAAACTTTATTTTCAAGGAGATCGTTGTTGTTTCTTATTATGGACAGTTTCAGAACAAAGGAGGATGATATGGCTAACATTTCTACGTCAGTATTTATCACGAATTTCCCAGAGTCGTGTTCAGCGAAGGAATTGTTTCAATCATGCAAACAGTACAGCCATGTTGTGGATACCTTTATTCCTACCAAGAGGTCGAAAAATAGAAGGAGGTTTGGATTTGTTCGCTTCATTAACGTCTTCAATGAAGAGAGATTGGTAAATAACCTATGTACGGTATGGATTGATCGTTTTAAGTTACACGTAAATATTGCTAGGTTTCATAGACCTCCTCTGAAAGAAAAAAATGTTATACCAAAAAAAGATGGTGGAGGTAAGAGCAGCAATT
>BQNB010007007.1:0-44383 GCA_026074375.1 Tanacetum coccineum | reverse complement strand
TCCGAGTTAGTTAATATTGAATAGGTGGCAGTCTGCTCCAGCCTCCGATTACTAAAACCAAAACGCACTAATCGAGTCTAGAGCCAAGAGATCATCAAATAAATCTCATTAGGACACATTCCATGACAAACACTTGTTGAACATCATTAAGTTCACAAGCTGTTAACAAGAGTCCTACGCATTATCCTTGTGATTCTGCCAGAACATTCAGAGTGATACTCTTTAGTATTCACAATGACGAATGGAAATCCTTCCAGTGTCATCATCAAACAGCACTGCGGTAGGTGACTTGCGAGATTCTATATGAATCAAACTTGTGTCAACTGGAAAGAAACGATGGTGCGATTCAATGTGAATCAAACTTGTTCCAGGAAATGAATTGACGGCTTAATCAGAAAGATAGTAACTATCTGATTCACTCTTACCGTGTTGTCTGCTTTGAGACGTTCCGGTAATGAGAACAAGCAAGCATGGTAAATCTAATACATATGTGTTAGAAGATCCTACGCTTTGAGCTGGAAACCCTGTCAAGGAGATTCTTTGAATCTACCTGATCACAGGTACAGTATTTATACTGTAAAACGGTCCTACGGAACCGGAGGTTAATCTAACCAAATCCGGACGAATGACAAAGCCATATTCGTCCACCCGCTTTATTGCTAACTGTTTTATTTCAGGATACATAAAGATGGAGATGGTGATGCCTCATTCCAGCTGGAGTCGAATTCATTACCACATGCTCATGCTCAAACTACAAAGACATACTATAAGCATCAAGATTTAAGAATCATGAAAGCTCAAGAATTAAAGACAAAGACTTCCGCACAAACTCTGATATACAAGATCTTCCTTCAAAGATATCAAGTCTATCAAGGGAGATTGTTAGCAAGCTTTCAAGATGATGCAAAGTATGAGCATGTTGGTCAAGACACAAGATCGCAAGGTGGCAAAGACGATCAAGACAAAAGGATAAAGATTTAAAGATCTCGGACAAAAAGACAAAGTCAAAAGACAATGACAAAGGCTAAAGATCAAAGATCACAAAGCATGAAGGAACAAGCCTACAACGTAGACAGAGACAAAGATCACAAGAGCTCAACGACAACAGCAATCTCATTGATCTCACGAAGGAGTGTCACAATGAACTCACTTCGGGGGAGATTGTTAGCCTCAAAATATATTGAGTCGAACAATGGAAGTTCGTTCATTATATTAGGTCTCGGTCACTTAATTAATTATACGTTGTAATAGGCTACACGGGTAAACGGGCTCTTAAATGTAATCTAACCGGTCACGTGTATCGGGCGAAAGCCCAAGTAATCCCGAGCCCGGCCCGTAGAAATACCAAGGCATGAAAGCCTCTTGGTATTAAGTATAAATACCCCTCTCCAAGTATGGAGAGGGTGTTGATGCTTGTTGGTTCTTGTTAATTCTCACATTGTAATTTTGCAAGTAATCATCCAACTCTCATTTTTTCTCTCTACCTTTCTCTCTCTAACTTCTCTCTACAATTCTTCCAATTCTTCTCATCTTAATTTCTTGGTTTCAATAATGAAGTGAAAGTGATAATAGGGTATCCTACATTTGGTATCATTCGCCACGGGTGGGTTTAGTTTTTGTTAGTTTTAATAGTTATTTCGTGTTTGTTTTTTGTTTAGTGTGGCAATGGGTTTTGGATGGGTTCGGTTTGTGTCTCATGGGTCAAATGGGTCATGAGTCATGGGCCAAACAGGTCATGTTTAAAAAATGGGTCTAACGGGTCATGGGACAAACGGTTATGGTGTTTTCACTAAATTATGGTGTTTTCACACATTTTTGAACGTTTTATACGTTTCGTCCGTCTTTTTATTTTTTTGTCCGGTTCTTTTTACGTTTTCGAACTATTTCTTTACGTTCCGTCTGTTTTTTTACGTTTTCATCCGTTTTTTACGTTTTTGTCCGGTTTCTTACGTTTTCGTCCAATTTATTACGTTTTCATCCGATTTCTTAAGTTTCCGTCCGTTTTTATACGTTTTTGCCCGTTTTCTTACGTTTTCGTCTGTTTTTTTACGTTTTCGTCAGATTTCTTACGTTTTCGTCCGTTTTTTTACGTTTTCGTTCTGTTTCTTACGTTTTCGTTCGATTTCTTACGTTTTCGTCCGATTTCTTACATTTTCATCTGTTTTTTTACATTTTTCGTGCCGTTTTTTTCCTTACGTTTTCGTACGATTCTTACGTTTATCGTCTGTTTTCTTACGCTTTCGTTCGATTTCTTACGTTTTCGTCCTTTTTTATGTTTTCGTCAGATTTCTTACGTTTTCGTCCATTTTTTTACGTTTTCGTTTGTTTTTTAGGTTTTCGTCTGATTTCTTACGTTTTCGTCCGTTTTTTACGTTTTACAGACTAAAACGTAAGAAATCGGACGAAAACCTAAAAAAACAGATGAAAACGTAAAAAAACAGACGAAAACGTAAGAAATCGGACGAAAACGTTAGAAATCTGATGAAAACGTAAGTAATCGGACGAAAACGTAAAAAAGGTGAAAAAAGTAAGTAATATGACGAAAACGTAAAAAAACGGACGAAAAGGTAAAAACGGACGAAATCGTAAGAAATCAGACAAAAAGTAAAAAAACAGACGAAAACGTAAGAAATCTGACGAAAACGTAAAAAACAGATGAAAACGTAAGAAATTTGACGAAAACGTAATGTTAATTGAGATTTATATATGTTCGGTAATATTAATTTCGAGTATACTACAATTAAATATACGCTTATGATTCGGTAATGTTAATTTCGAGTATATTGCAAATTAAATATATGCTTATGATTGTAGTTAGTTTTTATTAATTTCATTTGTATTTTATTTTTTTATTGTTTTTATAATCGTATTCAAAGAGCTAATATGAAGAAAAAAAATATTAAATATGAAAAGAAAAATGAGTGAAAATACATCCATCTAAATATCTTTTCACTTTTTAAAAAGAAAATTACAACTCACATCTAAACAGGTTTTCAAAATTCTCAACTATTTTTTAAAGAAAAAAAACCATCTCCTTCTCTAAGAATTTAAAAACAGAAAAATATGAAATTTTTTCCACGACTAAACACCTTCTTTTATGGTAGGAGAAAGGGTCATTACAAAGAAGAAGAAGAGACACTCTCTCTTTCTTATCTTGTGTGTGGTCACGTGATCATGCATAGAAAAGTGCAAAGTAATTGATTTTTTCTATATTTTCTTCTTCTTATTATACTTTTTTGTCATGGTGTTATTAGTAGCACTTTTTTTAGTTATAATAAGTAGGGGTGAGCAGAAGAAACCGAAAAAATCGAAACCGAACCGAAAACCGAAAAAAACGAACCGAAAAAATAGACCGAAACTAGATTCCGATGGTTCGGTTTTTAATTTTCAAAAACCGAAAAATTTCGGTTCGGTTTTAATTTTTGGTCAAAAACCGAACCGTAAAAACCGAACCGAACCGAACCAAACCAATTTTATAATAATATATAATTAATATAATATAAATAAATAAATGATAACTTAAAATTTTAAATTTTATATTTATTTTATGGATGAAATTATTATAACATATATTATCTTAATGTTTATATATATGTTTGTCATGTACGTGTGTTTACCTGACAATATGTCGTTATAATGACAATGATCATACTATGTGTATTTTCACATGCATGTGTGTATCTCCCATTTATATGTGTATAATTGTAAAAATTTGTGTAAACATTATTAGGCTCATATTGACAAAAAAAATAAAAAAATAACCAATTTTCTACGTAAAACAAGTTTATTAATATAATTAGCAAAAACCAAATTTAAACGGTTTGAAACCGAAAAAACCGAAAAACCGAACAGCAAAAACCGAGAAACCGAAAAAACCAAACCGCCAAAAACCGAGCGGTTTCAGTTTTTGGTTTTATAAAAACCGAATATTTCGGTTCGGTTTCGGTTTTAGCCAAAAACCGACCCAAACCGAACCGTGCACACCCCTAATAATAAGTTAAGCATATGTCAGCTCTTGTATTTTAATTTTTTTTTATTGGTTCATCTATCTTAATTAGTAGATATTTCAAACTTAATAAAAAAGTTCATAACTTCTTGTTATACTACTTGCAAGTCGTATTATGGTTAAAAAAAATTAACAAGTATGTAATTTTTTTTATTCAATAAACTTTACATACTTAAATTTATAGTAACGAGTCTTTCAACAATTGAAATCATAAGTTTCTTCATACTACCATACCACCTATCCAATATGAGATTCTCGGTTTGATTTGGTGTAACTTGACGTAAGTTGTCATTTGATTAACAAAATTGTGGCACTCTTATACGAGTCTATTTTCATTTTTGGCTTGCCATAGTAAAAAAATTTTGCCCCCCCTCCGAAAATATCCTGGCTCCGCCCTTGCATGTCACCAACAACGCATACTATATATCAAGTACAAACGTAATAGGTTACAACTATTACGCTATTTTAATCGTATGAAGCGGCTTATGGCTTATATATCGTAAGCTTATAAGCCCACGTTGAGTGTTTGGATTAGCTTATATTTAGTAAGTTTATAACTTCAAATGTTTGGTTTATTTTAAAGTGGTAAATGACTATAAAAGATAAGGGTTGAAAAATATTAATGTTAGATTAAGTATAATTGAGGGTAAATTTGTAATTTATAATGTAACATGTTATATAAGCCCAACCCACTTAAAAAAGCCACACTTTTGTGGCTTAGCAAAACCCCTTTATATAAGCCCATAAGCCCACTCATATAAGCTTAATCAAACACATAGTTTGGGCTTATATGACATATATAAGCTCATAAGCCCATCATATAAACTTAGCCAAACACCCCCCGAATATATCAATTTGAAAGCGTGTTAGGTTTTCTCCAACGGGATTTGGAAAAGAACCAACAAATTATGCTTCTTACTTCTAGATTTGTATCACAGTATCACTAAAAGACATTATAAATACATAAGAGAAGGCGAAATCAAGTACATCGTCGTCTATTGTATAGTTAACATATTTTTCCAAGTATAATTGCTGCAAATATACAAAATATCACCAGTGTCTTAACTCTTAATATATTTGTATGCATGTATGTAACACTATTTGTTTTATCTTTTGACGCATAGTATACATGATTATTGCCATGGACGGAACCAAAGACTAAGAATGAGTGGGTGCACAAAATGTTTTGAACCGTAACACTAGATACACATTTCGATGGACCGGGTGCATTTAAAATGCATTTAAGAAAAATCGATGTTTTTTTAAAAGTTAACACTATATCGAAGAAATTCATGGGTGTCCCGTGACCCCACGAGAACCCCGATTATTGTATACCTTGGTGGAAAAATAGAAGTTTGCTACACTAAAAAATTCTGGGGAAAATATCTCTAGTAACAAGTATAAGTGATCACGAAATTCACATATGCGTTTGCAAGCTAATAAGGATGCAACTAATTTCATCTACAAGACTATAAACAATGAATTTAGCATAGTATCTACAAAATACATAATCATCATCATAGTTACAGAGTACAACCACAAAATATGAAATAACAACCAAGCATAAACGTAAGAACAACAGACTCAACCACGACAACAACGTTCCATAGCAACTCGTCAACAATCCATGTATCGAGTCCTCGTAGGCTCTGACCAGACCATCCAGTGGTTATTTGTGAGAAACTTTGTGAAGTCCAGCTCCAGCCACTGCTAACATAAGAAGAAACAATATCGATTCTGTTTATGTCAAAATCGGGCAATCGGAAAAACGAAAACCTAAGACACATATCTGAAAGTAACCATAAGTTTTTGGTCTGGTGCTTTTGGAATATATACGAAAATGATAAGTGCTTAGAGAAATTTGGTGGTAATGGATTCGATGAATTATTAGTCAGATATTTTCTTTTTGTATGGGTCCTTTTTATTTGTGTGATGACGTGCGAATTTGGAAAGATTACAATTCGTCAATATTTTAATCGAAAGCAGATATTTTTGTTGAACATTGATGCTAAAGAATAGGAATATTGTGTTATATTTGGCACTAAGAGTTGAGATTCTCTAAAGATCCAATATTTAGCATAGATCAAATGAACACATTCTTACCATTCATTCATCTTTGATCCAAGGGTTATGATTAAATAAGAAATCTTACACCCAAAGGCAAATTTGGCAATTATAAATACTTAAAATCATGCGGACCTCACTTTTTTCCAAAAAAAAAATACACACACTCCTCCACCCATCCACCAACCACCACCGGGGATAAAAACCCTAACCACCGGCGATTGAAAACCGCCGCAACCAACCACCATCGATTAACCCTAACTACAATTAACAGTTCAAATGACTGCAAAAACAAACGAGATTTAATCTTACAATCATCATAACACATCCTTATCGATCTCTAATTCGAACGAATTTGAAGGATTCGATCTAAATCACAATCAATTGTGTGCAAATGGATGAAAATCGGTTAAACGAAGCAGATTTGGTTGTGGTTCCAGTTGTGTATGCTGAAAATCTGGTGTTTGATTCTGAAATCCAAGTTATGGATGATGTTATTGTTGATCCAGGTCCACAATAGATTTTTGTAGCTGCTTTAGGTAAATCATATTTGATTCTCTTTTGTATGATGTTTTGAAATGTTTATACAGTTAAATTTTCAATCAGAATAGAATTTTGTAGCTGATTTAGATAAATCACATGATTTTGTTTTGACTAGTTTATGCAGTAGAATAGAATTTTGAAATCCATGCATCTAAAGTATATAATGGGGCAATATTTCTCTTGGTTCAAAAGGAAATAACGGAAGGTTGTTGGGCATCCAAATACAAGAGTTTAAAAGGGAAGAGGGTTGTGAGATGGTTAAGGTTAGAGACAAGAGAGCGGCTGGTTATAGAACACTTTATACAGAATAAGGAGAATATGTGGTGCAGGAAATTAACAATTTAGCATAATACAAGGTAATTTTATAAATTACTTACTATCTGTTATAGTATGTTACAAGAATCACACGTGATTCTTGTAGAATCACACGTGATTCTTGTAGAATCACACGTGATTCTTGTAGAATCACACGTGATTCTTGTAGAATCACACGTGATTCTTGTAGAATCACACGTGATTCTTGTAGAATCACACGTGATTCTTGTAGAATCACACGTGATTCTTGTGTAAAGTATTAATTTTGTTTTTTTTTTGTGTTTTGTAATAAGGTTTCGCGTTCTCTTGAATACATGTCTGTGGAATGTACTTGTAAGTAATTTATTTGTTACGGATTTCAATGCCGACATGTATTCTGTGTGTTTTGAAGAACCGCGATATAGATGTGATTCCGGAAAAGTACATTTTGTGACGTTGGAGAAGGGATATAATACCACATGTGTTGAGAAGAAACACAAACATATACGGAGAGAAAAATGAAACAGTTAAAAAACTAACAAATGAGGCTACTTCCGTGCTAGACGAATGTTTATTTTTGTTGATTAAAGATGAAGACAAGTTAGCGAAGACAAGCAACGACAACTGCAGATGCTACCTAACAAGCAGCAAGAACTGTTGTTGCTGCTAACGAACAAGCAACTAATGCTTCTTGAAATATCATACTTTGTTTAGATTTGCGTTATTCATATCATACTTTGTTTAGATTTGCATTTTCCATATCATACTTTGTTCAAATTTGGTTTTTTATTTATTTTCGTTGCATTGTTGGAAAAGTGTTATGAGAATACGTATCTTAATTTGAATTATTTTTTGTTTATTATTTTAGCAAATTTGATATTTTAAATTGAACAAAAATGCAAGTTATAAAATTACATTGTCAGAATCACATATGATTTTACCCAAAATCATATGTGATTGTCAAGTTTGTAACACTTAAAAGGAATCATGTGAGATTCATACAAAATCACATGTGATTCTTATGAAAATCACATGTGATTTTTGTGAATCACTTGTGATTCTTAACCAAAAACATTAAGCAAAAATTTCTAGGTAGCACATGTAAAAAGATTAACAAAAAACATTAAGCAAAGTACGTCAGCATTATTTGTTTAATACTACATTGGCATCTAAACTGACCACCATCGGTGATTACCAAAATACCAACATCTAAACTTGCTCAGAAAACAAAGTAACAACAAAGACAAACTACAGCCATCAGATACTACCATTCACAATCACTTACAAACCCATCAGCTTTATCCACACATCACTTTCTCTTCTTCACTACATCGCCCTCTACATTCTCAACCACATTCTTCACTGCATCGCCCTCTTATTTCTCAACCATATTTTTCACTAGATCACGCTCAGCCATGTTCTTGATTACATTGACAATAATCAAAATCCTTGTATGTTCATCATTGTCGGTCTCGAACTTGTAAGCCAAATTAAACATCTTTTGTGAATGGATATTGAACCGCGTGCGTCTTAACAACAAAAACCTACATCTCTGATTTTGTACACAACCCAACATCCCAATTTGCCGCAGGTTCATTGATGTATGACTCCATGTGATTATTGGAAAATCACACGTGATTATCAGAAAATCACATGTGATTATTGGATAAGAGATGAAATGAATAAGAGATGTCAAACTTGTTTTTCTGCATCTTAGCCGAGGTGGCACGCACTCCATTTTCTGAATCTTAGCCGGTGTAACTATTTTAACATAAAGGCACGTTAGAAATGGCAACAAATGTAAAGATATAACATACACAAAGATCGACTTTTTACCCATTTCAGTCCCTTTTAACCATCAAGATCACATCAGACAAAACATAAGTTATCGTTTCACAAGTTTAGTAATTAAGAAACAGTTTGATGATTTGAAATGGACATAAATGATAACTAGCTCCATGGGATTTCCTTATTTCTCTTGTAGTTCTTCTACTTTGACTTTCAAAGTGAAACTCGTGTTTCACAAAGTCATTAATTATAAGTCAAAGTACGAAACAAAGAGATTGTGCTTCTGAACTTCCCCCGTACGAAACATAGTCTGGCTTTTAAACTAAAAGGGTTTTTTTACTTCAAATAACGTAAGAGATGTAGTTTAAGCTCAAATGAACTGTTTGACTATTTCTTATAATATACGGAGTATGTAAATTTAAACTTAACAAACAGTTTGACTTGGAAAATCAAACTAAACCTCTTTCTAAAACAAGTAAATAATTGATAGTGGAAGCAACCTACTTGGATTATCATCGTTCCTCAATCTCTTCTTTAATGAATCACTGTATGTGGCTCCATTCGGTGTCACCAAGCTTTCCTTATACTTTTCAATTGTCACACTCGCTCGTGTCTCATAATTGCTAGCTTCAGTTTGTGCCACGTTGCTTTCCTTCCGCTTTGCTATTTTTTTTCTACCCTCTTCCGAACTTCATTCGTATAAATATCATCTGAACCACCACCTCCGGCCACCAAGTTCTTTTTGCCGCTACCATCACAGCCCACCACTTCAGGTTGTGAACCAGATCCTTTTGAATAATGATGGTCATTAGTGCCATTATTTGATGGGCTGCCATCTTCAATCAACTTGTTCTTTTGCTTAGTTTCTTTTGTTTGGCGTTGAGATATTCCAAAATGTCGTATTTCACGACAACCACTTTTACCATACATCATGACAACAAAGTGAGATTCCATGATGTAATGAAATACTAACAAATCGCCCAATTTTAGGTTATGTTCTAACGCGAATTTGTTCCAGCCTTTTCCAAAAGCAAATAAGCCATCAACCTTGCTGAATTTTACATCCCATTTTTCACCACTTGAATCCTCAAGTCTAGTTGACTTGTCGGCTTTGTTTTGTACAATGTGACCAAATCTTGGAGGCAATACCTGCAAATAATTGCATAGATCAATAAAATTGTTTACATATCACCTCAACATTTGACCCGTTGGAGATACATATAACCTGGATAATTTGACCAATTCAAAAGTAACACAATCAAAATTGCCAGCCTCAGAACTAATTCAACACATACTACAAAACAAAAACTACTGATTAACAACATCAAAACTAATTCAACAAACAGTCATTTTTTATACTACTACTTATAAAATAAACAATCACATGTGATTCTTCAAAAAAAAACTACTTACATAAGCAGCCAAATAAGCATAAAAATAAGCACTAATCTAAAATAAGCATACAAATAAGCATAAATCTAAAACACGCAATTATAAACACTTATCTACTGCTATGAATGATAATCAAATAAAAATAAGTATAAGAAATAAGCATAATGAAACTAAATAGATTATAAACACTAAATAAGCATAAAATTATTAAAAGCAGAATAAGCATAAAATAAGCATAATCAATCACAAATAAGCAAAAAAATAAAAAAATTACCATCATCGACATCATTAACTTGAGCAGATGATGAATCAACCTTCCATTTACGCTTGCTCGCTGCTATTTCATCCCGTATATCTATGAATCATTGTTTATTGAAGAATCATTAGTTAGGGTTTGTGTGAGTTATGATTAGTTAGGTGTAGTGTGTGTGTGTTTAATGGGAGAGTGTGTCTGTGGAGAGTGTGTTTGGTAGCAGAAATTGTGTGGAGAAGAAAAAGACAAGTCTACCCCTGATGGTGGAGATGAGACGTTTTTTTAAATGATATATATTTATTTCAAGGGTGGGGATTGGTTGGATGATAGATAAATGGAGGGTGGGGATGTGATCTTTAGATCTATGCTAAAAAAAAGGGTTTTTGTTGAACTTTTGCTGCCAAATGAATACAGTTTCTACCGTACTCATTTATAAGAACAAGCATAAGAACTTGTACGTTGCGATGGGGCTAATTTTTTTCCGAATAAATTTTTTTTTTACGTATGTCAGAAGCATTGCAATATTGGGCTTGTTTTGTTCGCAATTCAAAGATCTTTCCGCAGGTGTTTTTTAATCTGAATGAATCGGTAGATATGTGTTGTATATTTAATAAATAAAGTTTATTACATAAAAAAATCGTAAATAATTAAAAATTAAGAGTACGTTTTGTAATTTATTTTTTTCTATTTGGGCCAACAACGGTTTTTTTTCTTCATATTGGGCCACTTTTTTTTCTTTTTTTTTTTTGATGCAGAACGATAAACAATAAAAGCCATTTTTTTGCCAGGCCGATGAACAGTAAACCGCACTGTTCATCTATGAACAGTGAAACGATGACAAAAATGTCGTCGTATTGTTCGGCAATTGATATATATTATAATGAACGCATAAAAAACACCTTAACACGATCATATCCTTGGGTTTTACTTTCTCATCGCCTTTGTGATTGTAATGTTATTGTTCATCACCCCCTATATTATTTACATGTACATCACTTAAATTCACACATAATACACAGTACACGCACTCGTCAATTTCCAATCGTTGGTTTGAACTTTGAACCTCTACTTTTCTTTATTTTATGGCCTCCATGCGTAACTCTTCTTCTTCTGCAACTGATATGAAGTAAGGTTAAGACCCCTCACGCGTGGTGAGAGGTCACGCATTGTTTGGCTTTTGACATAAAAATTGTAAAGAAGTCTTGTCATATAATCCGTCTAATACTATCAGAAAACGGAGTAAATTGTAAGGGATTCAGTATGAAGAAATATTAGAATGAGAAGATTACAAATAATTAAAGTCACTTATTTTAAAAGAAGAGGACAAATTTGAAAGAAGAGTTAATTACACGTTTCGTCCTTGTGGTTATACCCAAATTGCAGGTTTCGTCCTGTTTCGACGTTAATTACACCAGACGTTCCTGTAGTTGACACAAATGAGTTGACCAGTCCTTTGACCCTAACTCTGTAGCATTTCGTGTTTTCAGGTCATTTGCGACGTCATATATTTCACTATTTATTTATATTCTCGTATGCGTTTACTTTTAATTCTTATAATATAGTTAAATCGCGTAAACTAAAAAATCAACAATCAATGTAAACGGGCACCAAACAAATTAAAGTCTGCGTTAAGCAAGCAATATATTATTTTTACGAAAGTAATACTCAACTTTTTTTTATATTTTATTTTTATTGGTTACGTAAAACGTTTACGTTTCGCAATTTAATATATTTAGGCATACCCGGAACCACCAAAATTTATCTACGCTTCAACAAATATCTATTTTTATACCCAATACTCAAAGTTTTTATAAAACTTCACCCATGATACATTTTCTTGCCGTCCAATCCTTATTTATACAAGTCTAGGATTCAAGTATTACATTATACTTTCACTACACTCTAAACTACAATTTCTAAACATTTTATACTAGATATTCCCACAAAAGAACAAGACTTGATTCATCCTTGTCCCTCCTCTACTCACGTCAACACAAGGACCAAATTAGAAACCAACAAGGACTTTTAGCACAACATATCTAAACAAAATCTTGTACATCTTATAGCCCTTAATGTAGTAGTACTAGTACTAGTAACTTTAAGACAACATTTCTCCCTAAAATCCTCTTAACCCATCCGTCCCCCCCTCCCTCATTTCTTTCTTTTCTTGACTTTAGAATAGTAACTTGGACCAAGTATCTAGTATATAAGGATGCTACTAGTTAAGCTATTGCAAGCACATCTCATTTCCTTGATAAAAACCTTCACATGTCTCTCTTTGCCTCTTTATTTGTCCACGGCAAGAAGAGAGTATCCAAGAACCAACCTTAAACTTTTTCCTACAAATATTACAAGTATCCTAGTATGTTATCTAAGGTATTATAAGGTATCTGTGGAAAACTAGAAGGGGGGTTGAATAGTTTACCGCTTTTTAATTTTAAGGTGTTAAAGTGTTTGCAAACTTTTAGATTCGACTTTATGTGATTTCAACACTTGCACAATATGATCAATATACTTATTAGAAAACAATCAATAGAATGATATGAAAAGTAATGTAAGCTACAAAGAATAAGAGTAATAACAATCAAACCACAACCCCCCCTCCCTCCAGGGCCCCGAGGATTTATAGTGGTTCGGTAACGAAGCACATCTGTCTCTCCTACTATTTTTCCACTCCATCTCAGAGCACCAAACTTCGAGAGTTTTCTTCACTATGTCAACAAACTCCCTTATGACGGAGAAAACCGTACACAACGTTGCTTACACCGATTTATGACACAAAGCTAAATGTCGAGTTCTAATCTTAACTAGAACCAATCTATCACAACACAACTTCACGACTTGTTCACGACTTCACAACTTCACGACTTCTTCACAACTTCATGACTTCTTCACAACTTCAAGACTTCTTCACAACTTCACTTCACCACACTACTTATATAACAACTATCTAACACTACTTGGTAAGATCACCACGATCTAACTATACTTACAAAGATCACCAAGATTTAGCTACTACACACAAATACAAGATATACAATTGATTTACAAATTTATGATATGGATGCAACAAGATTGCAATACACACTTGAGGTGTAATACTTCTTCACTTGATGATGAAAGTATTATTCTCTTGCACTTGAGGAATTGAGCTTGGATCACTTAGAAACAAAGCTTTATGATTAAATGATCAAAGGATTTTAGAGAGGATATGTGGGCTGTTTTGGGCAGAAAGAATGAGTGCAAAAGATGATAAAATAGTGAGGAAAAATCCAGTATTTATAGGACAGACTGGGGGAGCGTCTACCTAGGGGCGATCCTTTTAAAATTAAGGGGGTCGCCAGTGTATTTAAGGGGGCCGCCCTAGGCTAGGGCCTCCCCAGTTTGTCTTTTGTGTACGGGGGATTTTCTGGAACTTTTCTAGCCGTTTTAGGTCCGAAAATATGAATTTCAAAATGTTTATTTTGAATAAAACATTTCTTTTAATTGTTGAAAATGTTTTGTAATGTTTATAAAAATATTTACAACATTTTATAAAAGTTTGAGGTTGAATAAAAAATTCCTTTAATCATAAAATACATTAAGCATTTATTTATTCATACATTTAAGTGATATAATTATCGAAATAAAAATTTACTACTAATTACTTGTTTACGTTTAATTTTACATTGAACGTTTTTATATTTTGTGATTATCAAAACGTAAAGATGTGAAAAATATTAATAATGTTTTTAGGCATTATATTTTATCAACAGTATGTTGAAGGGTTGGTTAAGCATTTACAAGGTTTAAGCAAGAAAGATCAAGCTTAGGGTTTCAATTTGGGTTTAGTTTCATTTGGAGTTTTGATCTTATTTTTCTTTTCCATCTTGCATTCTCTTAAGGTCTTCTAAACTCAATCTTGTCAATACTTTATTTACATATTATACATACTTGTTGTCTCGTTTATCACCACCTAGCTTTTATTTTCATGTGTTATAAAATGAAATGGATATATTATCATAAGGACATAAATATTGGACAATCATTTTGGACATGACTAGGAGGACTCTAAGTACGTAAAACAACATGTTACAAGGTTACCTAGAAGGTTTGTACAAAAATAAACAAGTTATAGATTTATAAAACACATTTTATAAACTATAAAACCTAAGGGACTGTTTTGAAACTTTCTGTTAAGATCCAAATTTTTATAAATTCAGGACATGTTGTTATATGATAGTACATTTTACAAGGATCGTAAGCATATAAAGAACATGAAAAACCGAGTTATAACGAAGAAGTTATGCTAGTTACGAGATTAGTATAATTAAATGACTAAAGGTGTTTTTATAAAACTTATTTTATAAAAAACTGAGATAAAACCAAATCTAATACAAATGTATACTTATTTTATAATAATAGTACATGTCATAAGGATTATAATCATATAAGAAACTCGCAAAACGAAGCTATAACGAATGAGATACATTATTCGCAAGAGTTAAGTTTATAAAAATACTTTTATAAACTATTTTGAAATACTGATTTAACACAGCCACTTATAAAAATAGTGGACCTTTTTTTAAACATAGTTCATCTTGCCACGAATTCATACATATAAAGAACCCTAAAAACGAAGTTAAAACGAGTAAGATACGACGTTTCAAAGTTATCGAACATTATAATAAAAGCTGAAAAAATGTAAATGTTTCAGCAGCTACTGAAACAGTATTTTGAGGGATTTCGAGCCCGATTCGGCCAAAATATAAAACTACAAAGTTGCTCGTAACGACATTTTACATAAACCTGCCAATTTTCATAATTTTCGGATGTATAGTTTGTAAACTAAACACTTATCCTGGCATGAATAGTGTCGGTTCGTTTTTAATAAAAAAATTTGCGAAACATTTTAGAATCATTTATATAATATATATATACGAGTTTTAACTTTATAAATATTATTTTACAAGACGATTAAACTACTTATGTGATAACATTATACGAATAATAAAAACGCTAAATCAAGTGTTTTTAACAAATAAATAAAATATTGGTCAAGTATACTATTTTTGCAAATACGAATACATGGACATTTATTTTTCAAGATACAAATTTATATTGTTTAATTTTATAAATTAAACAAAGAGTTTTAGGTGGTGATGGAACGCTATAACTTGCGATGCCGCATTATATTAAATGCATTATACTCATACGACCTATATTTAATTAGGTTGCATTCCGTCTTTATCGTGACGCATTTTATGTTATACCTTGATCATTCATTCACTCAAGGTGAGTTCATAGCCCCATTTCTATCTACTTGCTTTACAAACTCTACGGGGTGGAATTACATGTTTGTTTTACTATGGACACAAGTGTTTTAAATTGTATGCTATCCAGATTATTGCCTATTATTGCCTGAATATTATTGCCTAAGTTACCGCATTGCCATCTAAGTCCCTACCAAATCAAGAACCGTTAATTGCTAATATAGTGAGCGCAAGTGTTGTGGATAGATCTATCAGGACTAACAATCCCCACCTGGAATTTCTGGTCACAAGTTGGCCATGGTGCATTTAACATTTAGAGGAACTTGTAGGATGTTTGGCAGACACCCTATATTTATTTTGGGGCACTGACAGTTAAGGTTTCGGTGTCATGAGCTTAGTGCAATAATACCTGTTTTGGACTATTAAACTTGTTTCATAGTCTACCGTTACTTAAATCTTGTGGTTCACTCTTTTACTGATAAACCTATGAATTCACTCAACCATTGTGTTGACTTTTAGCATATTTAATTTCAGGTCCTAAGGTATGAAGTTTGGATGGAAGCTGCGGGGATATCGTGAAGATGGATTCCGTGTTTATTTAAATTCGATGCACTCTTTAACTTTTGATAACCTATGTCCTCTTTTTAAATCGTGAAACTTTTGTGTTACAAATGTATGTTGAAGGTTTATGACGTTTCTTTTAAATATGGGGGACCTAATGTGAAAACTCTGATATTTTTATAATGCATCGAATGTTACTTATTTAAAAACGTCTCTTTGAGGTCGTTTTCTATATCTTGTTTGTTGTACTATGATGTGGCACCCCATTGTTATCATTCCGCTGCTACCTGACTTTGGGGGTGTTACAAACTCCATCCAGAATTTCGTTATGTTTTCTTCCCGTCAGGGGCAATTCCATCACTTCACATACTTAATACCTAAGGACCATGTTTGCAATCTTTTTCTTTCTTTCTTTCTAAACCATGATCCCATTTCCACACTTTCTACTCCCGCCATTTTACACTACAACTCTCGGACACCGATCATTCTTGTCCAACAACTACTATCGGATCATTGTTGCCACTCGTGTGGAGTTAATATCGATCCCTACGTCAATCTACTATGCGTATTACTATCATTCTCGTATCGGTCGATTATATAAATATTGACCATTCTGATTAATGATGTTTATTTATAAAAGAATCACCGTTTAAATTATAAAAATTTAATTTTATAATTGATTAAAATAACTATCATTGTGAAACTTAATCTTGTGGCTATGTGGATTCATTATAGAATTGCATACTGCATTGATGATAAATTCATGAGTATTATAATATTCTTATATCTTATTTTCTCCATTATTATCATGTACCTCGACTCGATGTACTCTTACAAATTCTTACCGGATTTTGTACTTGTATTGTTAACAGAATGCATGCCCTCGAGGGCCCCGCCCAGGAAGATTAGAAAAATGAAATTAGATTAAGAGGTTAGTGAAAAAAACCGTGTGGCTAAGGCCATTGATGAATACAAAAAATTCTAGAGCTAATTTAGATAGTGTTCTGATTCCATGAGGAAACACTGGGCATGCTGGAGGAACTATGAAGTCAGGGTTGTCGAACAAGACTTTTTATGAATGTAAACCCTCACTCTTTTAATGGAACGGAGGTGTGTTAGGATTTAAGGGCGTTGGAATGAGAAGTGGACACGTGTTTTGAAATTTGCACGTGTGGACGAAGAAGATAAGGTTATGTTTTGCTGCTAGTACTGATCGAGGGTCCGTAAGCGTTAACATGGTTGAATGGGATGTGCACACCCAAGGGGCTTTCGTCAATGCTAATCGTATTCCCTGGACTGAATTCAAGACGATGATGAATAACGGAATACTGCCCGGAACCGAAATCAAAGATGGAAACAAGAACTTTAGGATCTACTCTGAACAGGAGCTGTATATTGAGGCTTACAGCAAAATCGTTCCACGAACTGGTTTTGATTTAGTCCCCGTTAATTGGTGCCACTAAAGAAGAAGAAAAATTGAAAAGTACAATTCTGTGTTTCCTGAAAGAATCAAAGAAATATCACTTCTTCAAAGCCTGTAACTATGCATGATGCCATCAACATGGCCCACGAACTGGTTGAGCAAGCAGTTCAGGGTAGGGCTGCTAAATTGGTGAAAGCAATAAATAAAAATAGGAAGACCGACTAAAGAAACACCAACAAACAATAACGCCAAACAACAACAACAACAACAACTACCGCAACCGAAAGCAACAAACCATCACCAACAACAAAACAATAGGCAGGAAAACTTCCAGGGCACTCTGCTGCAGCCCCAGCAGATGGGTAAGGGGTTTATGCTGGAATCTACAAGGTGCAACGTTACAACTCACCACTACAATAGACCATTGCCTCACAAAGTGTCAAAAGTGCCAAAGAACTTGTCATCCAGGAGAAAGACTATAGGGCTAGGTTTCCTGGTGCAGTAGTTACCCCCCTTCAGGATGAGACTTGTTATGGATGGCGTGAAAAAGGACATTACAAATGACAAGTGCCAAAAGGAAGGAACCAACAAATAAGGAGCTTCGTAGGAGAGCTCACTTGGTTGGTTGAAATCCGCAGCAGAATCTGAATGTAGTCACGGTACGTTCTCATAATGATCACTACGCTTGTATCCTCTTTGATTCTGGTGTGAAATAGGTTTTGTATCTTCTTGCTTTTTTTTTTTTATTTTTTTTTTTTTCGTTTACACTTAATAGATATTGCCGCCAACCCTTAAAAACTATTATGAGTAGAGTTAGCAGATGAAAAGGTGGTGAGTACCAACATTGTTTTACGAGGTTGTACCTTAGCTTTGTATAACCATTTCTTTCAAAATTGACCTACTCCCGACCCGACTAGGAAGTTTCGATGTCATTATTGCCATGGATTGGTTGTCATACCACCAAGCTGTCATAGATGGTTATGAAAATATTGTCCATACTCCTCTTTCGAATGGCGAGATTCTTGAAGTACAAGGCGAGAGGCCGGAAAAGGATCCTGGATCACTTGTGTGTATCAAGGCTGATGAAAAGAAGCTTGATGACATTCGGGTTGTCCGAGACTCCCTGAGGTAATTCAATGATCTGTCAATGCTTACCCCTGTGCAGAGATTAATTTCGTATCAATCTGATCGCCAGACGCGTTTTCCAGATTTTTAAATCTGCCATAAGACCGATTAGCTCCCGTCAGAGATGTCAAAAAAGAAGTTATCAACCAGCTAAATGATCATCAAGAGAAGGGCTTTATACGACCCCAGTCATTCTCCATACGGGAGACCACCCGTGCTTTTTGTCAAGAGGAAAGACGAGTGCATGAGAATGTGTATTGTACTATAGGAAATTAAATAAGTTGACTATAAAGAACCGTTATCCTCTCCCAAGAATTGATGACTTGTTTGACCAATTACAAGGTTGCGTGTCGTTTCTCTAAGATAGATCTACAATCAGGATATCATTCGGTGAGAGTTCGCAGAGGAAATACACCGATGTAGACCGCGTATAGAAGAAAAGAAGTGAGGGGGCCCGATATGGGCATTTTGAGTTCACGGTCATGCCATCTGGGTTGACGAACGCGCCAGCAATATTTATAGACTTAATGAACAGCGTCTGTAAACCGTATTTGGACAAATTCGTAATTGTATTCATTGACGACATCCCTAATACTACTCAAATGTCAGAAGAAGAACAAGAAGTCCACCCTGAATAAACGAATTTTAGATCTTACGCAGAGAAGGAGAAGTTATACGGCAAATTTTCAAAAGTGTGAATTTTAGTTTGAAAGAAGTCCCGTTCCTATTTCATTTGGACAACCCGTGACAGGAATCCACAGGAATCCTAGCAAGGTTAAGTCGGTCAAGAACTGGAAGACCCCTGAATCGATAACAGAAATCCGTTCATTTTTAGGATTGGCGGGTTAACTACCAAAAGTATTAAATGGAGAATTTTCTCTCAAGATCAGCCAAGCCTCTCACCTAGATGGACTCAAAGAATAAGACATATGTTGCTGGCGATAAGCAAGATGAAGCTTTTCGACATTCCGAATGAAAAGCATGCATGCTTCAGTCGTTAACACACTCGCCCGATTGACCAAACGAATTTGTGGCTATGTTGATGCATCAGAAACAATGTTTTGGGTCGAGCTAATGCAGCGGTGAAAGTGATAACGTATCGTCAAGAAAGTTGAAGAACGCATGAGAAAATTATACCACCCACGAACCTAGAAATTGGTGCGTGGTGGTTTTCTCCTTCAAAAATATGAATACATTATCTTATGGGACGCAAAGTGTTATCTACACTGACCACAAGATCTTCAGTACATATTCCGACCAGAAAGAAGTTGAATATGCGCCAAAGGCGTTGGAATCGAGCTACTCAGTAGACAACGAATGTGAGACCAAATACCAACCCGGAAAAGGCAATTGTTGTTGACAGATGCCTTGAGTAGAAAAGAAAGGCTCAAGCCAAGGCGAGTATGTGCTATGAGTATTACTATCCATTCTGGACTTAAGACTAAGATTTTGGAAACACAGGGCGAAGCTTCTAAGGATCTCAAAGCCAAGCCGGCCAAGTTGGAATGCTAAGAGGATTGAGAAACACACTTTGAGCGATAGATAATGGAGAATGTACTTCTTCGATCGAAATCAGAATTCCTTCAGTTGCGATGTAAAGGAAATATAGATCAATGAAATAAAGCTCATACTTCCTATGAATCTATCAATACATCCTGGTGCTGAAAGATGTTACTATGATTCTGAGAAGACTTGTATTGGGAGGCCTGGTATGAAGAGAGACATTCTGAGTACGTTAGCAGGTGTCTTACGTGCTCTAAGATTAAAGCCGAACATCAAAACCTCAGGATTACTTCAGCACCATAATTCCTGAGTGAAAAAATAAGAGAAGATAACAATGACTTAGTCACAAAGTTGCCTAGAGGCAGCAGTAGGTAAATGTCGAATTTGGGTCATAGTGCATATGATTGACCAGTCGGCTCACTTCTTACCTATCGTGAAGATTACAAAACGGAGAAGCTGGCAAGGATTTATATCAACGAGATTGTAGCAAGACATGGTGTGCCGGTGTCAATCATTTAGACCGTGATGGTCAAGTTCGGCGACACACTTAATGGCAAGCTCTTCAGAAGAGGCGTTGGGCGTACCACAAAACTACACATGAGTACGGCTTACACCCTGAGACCAAGACGGCAGGAAGAGCCATCCAATACAGACGCTGGAGGATATGCTTATGAGCTTGTGTTATGGATTTTGGTGGCAGTTGGGATGCTCATCTCCCGTTGGTTGAGTTTTCTTATAATAACAATTACCACACGAGCATTAAATGCGCACCATTTCGAGGCTCTGTACGAGCGAATATGTAAGATCCCCGTGATTTGGACTGAAGTGGGAGAAAGTCAGCTTATTGGACCAGAAATTGTGCAAGAAACCATAGAAAAGATTATTCAGATTAAGGAAAGATTGAAAACGGTAAGGAGTCGCCAGAAAAGCTATGCTGATAAGAGGCGTAAGCTCACCGAAATATAAAAGTTGGAGACCCGAGTGATTACTTAAGGTAATCTCTGATGGAAGGGAGTGGTACGATTTGTAAGAAAGGAAAGATTGGGCAACCACGATATGTGAGACCGAGTTAGAAATAGTAGAATCAAAGTTGGAGACCGAGTGCTACTTACGGTATCTCTATACGAAAGGTACGGATTTGGTACGAAAGGAATGCTCTGGCACCGAACGATATTGTGGACTGGTTTTGAAATAGTAGAGTGTGTTGGACCAGTAGGCTTATCGCTGAAGTTTACCCTGAGGAGCAGAGTTGTATCAACTACACTTTTCATTTGTCGAACCTTAAGTAAGTGCTGGCTAGCCAGATGTTCTAAGTGCCTTGGAGATAGAGCGAGATTGATGCAAATCTATGTTTATAGTCGAATGATCCCATTGAGATCGAGTGAAACGGGATGTGAAAAAGCTAAAGCGAAGAAGAAATCCATTAGTCAGAATTTTTGTTGGAACTCTCAGGCAAAGGAGGCTGAGTTCACGTGGGAACTTGAAGAACCAATTCAACCAAAGAAGTACCTCATCATTATCTCTAACCCCTACCATCGTCAAGTATCGCTACTTTAGCCTTGAGGACAAGGCTCTCCAATTGAGGAGACAGTAATATTTCGTGTTTTCAGTTCATGTTGCGGACTTCATTATATTTCACTATTATATGGTTCTATATCTCAGTCACTCGTTTACTTTAATTCTTATAATATAGTTTTAACTCGCAAAACTAAAAATCAACAAATCAACGGTAAACGTCACCAAAACAAATTAAAGTTTGCGTCAAGCAAGCAATATATTATTTTTACGAAAGTAATACTCAACTTTTTTTTATATTTTATTTTTATTAGTTACGTAAAACGTTTACATTTCGCAATTTAATACATTTAGGCATACCCGAAACCACCAAAATTTATCTACGCTTCAACAAATATATATTTTTATACCTAATACTCAAAGTTTTTATAAAACTTCACCCATGGTACATTTTCTTGCCGTCCAATCCTTATTTATACAAGTCTAGGATTCAAGTATTACATTATACTTTCACTACACTCTAAACTACAATTTCTAAACATTTTATACTAGATATTTCCACAAAAGAACAAGACTTGATTCATCATTGTCCCTCCTCTACTCACGTCAACACAAGGACCAAATTAGAAACCAACAAGGACTTTTAGCACAACATATCTAAACAAAATCTTATACATCTTATAGCCCTTAATGTAGTAGTACTAATACTAGTAACTTTAAGACAACATTTCTCCCTAAAATCCTCCTAGCCCATCTGTCCCCCCCCCCCTCCCTTATTTCTTTCTTTCTGACTAGAATAGTAACTTAAGATCCAAAATATCTAGTAATAAGGATGTTACTAGTTAAACCTATTGCACACACATCTCATTTTCTGATAAAAACCTTCACCTATCTCTCTTTGACTCTTATTTGTCCACGCAAGAAGAGAGTAGTCCAAGAACCAACTTAAAACTTTTTCCACAAATACTTAACAAGTATCCTAGTATGTTATCAAAAGTATACTAAGGTTTCTGAGTTTGTTTTAAGCATTAACAAGGTTAAGCAAGAAAGAGTCAAGCTTAGGGTTTCAATTTTGTTTAGTTTTTTCATTTTGGAGTTTGATCTTATTTTTTTTCCTTTCCAACTTGCATTCGCTTAAGGTCTTCTAAAACTCAGTCTTGTCATAACTTATTTTACATATTATACATACTTGTTGTCTCGTTTATCACCACCTATTCTTTTATTTTCATGTGTTATAAAATAAAATGGATATATTATCATAAGGACATAAATATTGGACAATCATTTTGGACATGACTAGGAGGACTCTAAGTATGTAAAACAACATGTTACAAGGTTACCTAGAAGGTTTGTACAAAAGTAAATAAGTTATAGATTTATAAAACACATTTTATAAATTATAAAACTAAGGGACTGTTTTGAAACTTTCTGTTAAAATCGTAATTTTTTATAAATTCAGGACATATGTTATATGATAGTACATTTCACAAGGATCGTAAGCATATAAAGAAACATCAAACCTAGTTATTAACGAAGAAGTTATGCTAGTTACGATGATTTAGTATAAGTTAAATGACTAAAGGTGTTTTTATAAAACTTATTTTATAAAAAACTGAGATAAAACCAAATCTAATACAAATGTATACTTATTTTATAATAATAGTACATGTCATAAGGTATTCGAATGCATAAAAGATACATCGCAAAACGAATGAGATACATTATTCGCAAGAAGTTAAGTTTATAAAATACTTTTTATAAACTATTTTGCGAAATACTGATTCTAACAAACCAGCCCCATTATAAAAATAGTGGACGTTTATAAAAATAACATAGTTCATCATCTCGCACAAACGAATTCATACATATAAAGAACGCGAATTTAAGTTTAAAACGGTAAGATACGACGTTCAAAGTTTATCGAACATTATATGATAAAGAGCTGAAAACTGTAAATGTTATCAAGCATCTACGAAACAGTAATTTTTAGGGATTTCGAGCCCGATTGAGTCGGCCAAATATAAAACACAAAGTTGCTCGTAACTACAATTGTTATAACATAAACCTGCCGATTTTCATAATTTTTGGATGTATAATTTGTAAACTAGACACTTTTACTGACATGAATAGTGTTGGTTATCGTTTTAATAAAAAAAAATTTTCGAAACATTTTTAGAATCATTTTATATAAATATATATACGAGTTTTAACTTTATAAATATTATTTTACAAGACGATTAAACTACTTATGCGATAACATTATACGAATAATAGAAACGTTAAATCAAGTGTTTTTAACAAATAAATAAAATATTTGTCAAGTATACTATTTTTGCAAATACGAATACATGGACATTTATTTTTCAAGATACAAATTTAATTGATTAATTTTTATAAATAAACAAAGAGTTTTTTTAGGTGGTTATGAAACGCTATAGATGGTTTTGGTAAGTGGCGATACTTACGATTCCGCATTAATATTAAATGCATTAAAACATATACGACCTATTTCTATCTACTTGCTTTACAAACTCTACGGGGTGGAATTACATGCTTGTTTTACTATGGACACAAGTGTTTTAAATTGTATGCTATTCAGATTATTGCCTATTATTGCCTGAATATTATTGCCTAAGTTACCGCATTGCCATCTAAGTCCCTACCAAATCATGAACCGTTAATTGCTAATATAGTGAGCGCAAGTGTTGTGGATAGATCTATCGGGACTGACAATCCCCGCCTGGAATTTCTGGTCACAAGTTGGCCATGGTGCATTTAACATTTAGAGGAACTTGTAGGCTGTTTGGCAGACACCCTATATTTATTTTGGGGCACTGACAGTTAAGGTTTCGGTGTCATGAGCTTAGTGCAATAATACATGTTTTGGACTACTGAACTTGTTCATACTCTACCGTTACTTAAATCTTGTGGTCCACTCTTTTACTGATAAACCTATGAATTCACTCAATCATTGTGTTGACTTTTAGCATGTTTAATTTCGAGTGTCCTATAAGGTATAAGTTTTGGATGGAACTGCGCGGATATCATGAAGATGGATTATGTGTTTATTTAAATTCGATGCACTACTTTTAACTTTGAAAACTTATGTCATCTTTTGAAATACGTGAAACTTTTGTGTTACAAATGTATGTTGAAGGTTTATGTACGTTTCTTTTTACATATATTGGGACTTAATGTGAAAACATCGATATTTTTATAATGCATCGGATGTTACTTATTTAAAAACGTCTCTTTGAGATCGTTTTCTATATCTTGTTTGTTGTACTATGATGTGGCACCCCATTGTTATCATTCCGCTGCTACCTGACTTTGGGGGTGTTACAAACTCCATCCAGATATTCGTTATGTTTTCTTCCCGTCATGAGCAATTCCGTCACTTCACATACTTAATACCTAAGGACCATGTTTGCAATCTTTTTCTTTCTTTCTTTCTAAACCCTGATCCCATTTCCACACTTTCTACTCCTCCATTTTACCTACAACACTCGACACCGATCAATTTCTTGTCCCAACAACTACTACTCGATCATTGTTGCCACTGTATGCGTCTACATTTGATTAAAAGTGAGTATTTGTCCTTACGTTTAGAATGAGTTTTGCCCTAAATGCCCCCCTAATTTCTCTTTGAATGTTGGTTTGCTCTAATGCCCTAATTTGTTGTTTGTTAGATACAAAAATGAAAGAGATTGATTGGAAAAAGTTAAAATTACTGACGACGTAATGGAGTATGTGATTCCTAAATAAGGCAAGACGAATTGGTTGTTGAATGATTCATATTCTCATATCATACTCGATGATATATAACACACATTCTACAAAGATGAAGCAGAACTTGCAAAAGGTTAGTGTATTTGTTACCTTATAAGCCTGAGATTGTGTTATATGTCTGAGACTTTAAACATGTGTTATATGCCCTGAAGTTAGTGTCAGACTTTATACATGTAGCTTTAATGTCTGAGATTTAGTGTCAATTTAGATTTAACCTGTCTTAACCTATTAACTTATAGATGATAAGGGGAAGGGAAGAGTGGATGATAAGAGGAAGGGAAAATGGATGATCTGGTTGATGCTCTTGAGAAGGGAAAGTCAAAGGTGATGGTATCTGGGAAGGGGACTAAGAATGCAAGTGTTGATCTGTTTGATGCTCTTGATCTTCAAAACAGAATCAAAAAGCTTTTTGAGGATTTTTAATACGTTTGTAAAGGCAAAAAAGACTAAAGAGGCTAAGGATGCAGAAGTTGTTGAAGTACCCAGTGATGAAGAAGATTCTAGTGATGAAGCTTTTTTTGGTGATGAAGATTTGGTCTTGTTCAATCATGTTAAATATCCACTCAGTGATGCTGAGATTGGGATGTTTAAAGAGAGACCCACTACTTCTACTTCCACAAGATCAAGAGCTCCCACTGCTTCCATAAGATCCAGAGCTCTCATTGCATCCACTTCCAATGCACAACCTGCTGCTCCAAGAGGGCACAGGAAAATAGGTATGACAGGATGTGTGCTTGGTTTAAGAGCTTCCAATGATCCTAATGATCCACCACCTTCAACCACATGAAAGAGGAAGCCATGACCGGATGTTTTGTATGTTGATGTTTAGAAACTTTTTACTTGCTTTAGTATCTATATTTTGATGTATAACTATCGCATTTGGGTTGTTGACTCTGTATTTTGAATGCTTATAAGATATATATGCTTTTGACTGCATTTCCATTTAAATTGCTTATAAAAAATATATGTATTCTGCAAAGTGCAAACTCCAAACTGCAAATCCAAATGGTCATGCCATTCAAATGCAAATGACATTTACCATTTGTAGTTTGACTATCTAAAGTCAAACTTCAATTGCAAATGCTATCCAATGTGACTGATATTTGCATAATGCAGTTTGACTGCATAAGTGGGTGTTTGGATATATATTTTGCAAAGTGCAAACTCCAAACTGTAAATCTAAATGGTCATGCCATTCAAATGCAAATGCCATTTACCATTTGCAGTTTGACTATCTAAAGTCAAACTTCAATTACAAATGCTATGCAGTGTGACTGCTATTTGCATAATGCAGTTTGACTGCATAAGTGGGTGTTTGGATATGTATTTTGCAAAGTGCAAACTCCAAACTGCAAATCCAAATGGTCATGCCATTCAAATGCAAATGCCATTTACCATTTGCAGTTTGACTATCTAAAGTCAAACTTCAATTGCAAATGCTATGCAGTGTGACTGCTATTTGCATAATGCAGTTTGACTGCATAAGTGGGTGTTTGGATATGTATTTTGCAAAGTATAAGCTAAAATGCAAATCCAAAATGGTCATGCCAGTCAAATGCAAATGCAGTTACATTTGCGCATTTTGACTATCTAAAGTCAAACTTCAATTGCAAATGCTATGCAGTGTGACTGCTATTTGCATAATGCAGTTTGACTGCATAAGTGGGTGTTTGGATATGTATTTTGCAAAGTACAAACTCCAAACTGCAAATCCAAATGGTCATGCCATTCAAATGCAAATGCCATTTACCATTTGCAGTTTGACTATCTAAAGTCAAACTTCAATTGCAAATGCTATGCAGTGTGACTGCTATTTGCATAATGCAGTTTGACTGCATAAGTGGGTGTTTGGATATGTATTTTGAAAGTAAACAAACTCCATACTTGAAATCCATTGGTCAAATCTATGTTTTTTATTTTTTTTTTTTTTTTTTTTTTTTTTTATTTTTTTTTTTTTTTTTTTTTTTTATTAAATGACATTCAAATGTAAATGCCATTTACCATTTGCAGTTTGACTATCTAAAGGCAAACTTCAATTGCAAATGCTATGCAGTGTGACTGCTATTTGTATAATGAAGTTTGATTGCATAAGTGGGTGTTTGATATGTATTTTGCAAAGTACCAATCTCCAAAAACTGTATAATTCCAAATGGTATGCCATTAAATGCAAAATTCATTTTTCACTCATTTGCAGTCTTGATATCTAAAGGTCAAACTTCAATTGCAAATGCTATGCAGTGTGACTGCTATTTGCATAATGCAGTTTGACTGCATAAGTGGGTGTTTGGATATGTATTTTGAAAAGTACAAACTCCAAACTGCAAATCCAAATGGTCATGCCATTCAAATGCAAATGCCATTTACCATTTGCAGTTTGACTATCTAAAGTCAAACTTCAATTGCAAATGCTATGCAGTGTGACTGCTATTTGCATAATGCAGTTTGACTGCATAAGTGGGTGTTTGGATATGTATTTTGCAAAGTGCAAACTCCAAACTGCAAATCCAAATGGTCATGACATTTAAATGCAAATGCCATTTACCATTTGCAGTCTGACTATTTAAAGTCAAACTTCAATTGCAAATGCTATGCAGTGTGACTACTATTTGCATAATGCAGTTTGACTGCATAAGTGGGTGTTTGGATATGGATTTTGCAAAGTGCAAACTCCAAACTGCAAATCCAAATGGTCATGCCATTCATATTTAAATGCCATTTACTATTTGCAGTTTGACTATCTAAAGTCAAACTTCAATTGCAAATGCTATGCGGTGTGACCGCGTAAGTGGGTGTTTGAATATGCCATTCAACTGCCCCTGCAGCTTGACTGCAATTTGCATAATGCAGTTATGCATTTTCTAAACATCATCATCTAATATAACATGAACAAAATTACAAAAGAAGTCTTTCAAGGCATATATACAATACCAAGTCGCATAGTTCAGTGCATAGAATCCAAAGTTGAGTGCATACAATTAATTATATAAAAGAGTTACTACAGACCAACCAAAAGACATATCTTGAGCAAGAAACTTAAGAGTTTCTCTTTATGCCAGAACCAGGACATCCATCTTTGACTCTTCTGCTCGTATCCTTAGAACTTGAAGCAATTTCTTGAATTGGGTAGACAATATCAAGTGGCAGTGGGTCTTCTTTCTCAGTCTGCATAGAGACATCAACTGGAAAGGGGTCTTCTTCATGACTCTGTTTAGGGAATTGCCATTGAAGATCACGACTAGATAGAAAGTTTATCAAATCTTCACTAGAATCTTCTGACAAATAATCTTGTGAGTCCTTAGATGTGTCATCATCTGAAGATTTGTCATCATCTGAAGATTTGTCATCCTCTGATTTAACTACCACTTCTGATTTAACTACCACTTCTGCAAAGATGTATAACTACCATTAAAAAGCATTCTCAAACACATCATATTAAAATGAATCAAAAACCTTAACTGACTAACGTTTTTGCTTAAGGTTTTTATCTCTTAAGTGGGAGTTGCTTCTAAATTTTTTATCCTCTGTTCAAGATCATCCACCTCCTTAATTCATGTTAACTCTTGCTTTTCATCTACAATGATAACAACAAATCAAACATAATAGAGAGTCAATTGGGCCAATATTATAGCAGAACAATGCTGTAAACTAACCTTTCATAATTTCCTTTCCCTTGAGATCTACAAATATTGCAAAAAGTCAATACATAAGAGATCGTTACCACACTAGTAACTAAACATGTATTTCTTTACATTCACTATTCAACTAGAACAAACAAGGCATATAACCAGAGGCCATTATCACATTAGTAACTAAACAAAGACAGGCATATAACCAGAGACCATTACTAACTAAACAAAGGCATATAACCAGTCTCTATTATCAAAAATGACATTCATTGAAAACAAACTTATTATTGAACCAAATAACAAAAAAACAAAAGACCTATCAGTATTATTATACACAAAATACTTGAACAAACTAAACATCATTTAAACAAAGCATAGTAGTAACTAAACACTTATTAAACAATCAACAAACCACTCACCTCTAACCATCTTGTTTAATCGTTGGCAGTTGGGGTTCTATCTTATACGGGTGGCAGTTTTTGGTGAAAACGAATTTTAGTTTTCTGTGCTTTAGATTACACACAACCGTTAGAAAGAAAGAAAGAAAAAATTGAGTTTAAAAGGTTGCAAACATGGTCCTTAACGAAATTCTAGATGGAGTTAGGATCAAAGGACCGGTCAACTCATTTGTGTCAACTACAGGGACGTCTGGTGTAATTAACGTCGAAACAAGACGAAACCTGCAATTTGGGTATAACCACAAAGACTAAACGTGTAATTAGCTCTTGAAAGAATATGCATTTATTTGTGTAATTGTATTTAAAATATGTGATTGTATTCTCATATTTCTCATTTTAATCCTACTTCTGATCCTAACACGTAATTTGTAATAGATAATGGAGGTTGACATTTTTACCACATGTCGCTTTTGCCTTACCGTCTCAAATTTCGCTTTTTATATTTCTTGAGTTTTATTCGTATTTGAAGATGCAGATGGGATGAGGCAGTCAAATACGAAACTGACTAGACAATCAAATTTCACACGACAAACTAATTTAAATGCTACTAAGGATAGAGCGCGGTACTAATTCTGTACCGAACCGGTACCGAATTAATAGTATCGTATTTTTCCGAGCATAAAATCGTGTACCGGTGTCATATCGAACGAGATTTCGATACCAGTATCATTTTCGGTATTCGTTAACGAAAAACGGTACATGTTCGACTATTCCCATTTTTTTAAAACCAAATCAAGCAAACCAAAATAAACCAAAGATAGAAGATATATATTGTTGTTTATGTTTCGTCTTAGAACAACAAAATTAATTAACAATAAACATAACTCATAAATAAATATTGTGAATGAATGATGTCGAGTACGTATATTTTTTTGAACAACAATTTTTTCACAACCTATATCACTATCTCACAACACATCTCACAAATGTCTTCAATAAGGCTTGAACCATAACCTCTAGGTTGGTGGAGCATTCACATATCACTAGACCAAAAGCCTTAAGTGATGTCGAGTACATATTCACGTTTATAATTAATAAAGATACACATTATTAACAATAAACATAACTCGTTAACAACAAATCACTAAAATTATGATTGATGATGATCAAACAAGTTTTTTCTACCCGCGCGTTGTCGCGGGGTATCATGCCGATGCTAGTAAACTTATGTATTGTATGCAAAGGTTGAGGACATGTTTAGATTAAAAGTTTGATACTACTTTACTTACAGTTACACTATATAAACCTGTGTACCGTACACAAAGGTTGTACAAAGTTCAGTTTCCCCTTGTGGTGCATATAACCCATTTACATCAAGGTGAATAACATGTAAAGCATAACTATAAATCTTCAATCTCGAGCTTCTTGGCAATGTCAGCAATCTACCTGTATTAAACAATGAAGTCCTAATTAGCATGAATTATTGACCACTACTACTGGAACAACCTGCAAAGACACAGATACCAAACAAAGTGTAAGTAATGTGTTGTTCGTGTGATGCAATGTTAGGTTAGCTAACAAAAAAATTACTAAAAGAGGATATGACCAGTTGTCTCCTCTTCCTCTCATGTTAAAGTGTATGTCTAGTATATAATAGGCTTAATATCATATTGTTACTTTATATTTATTTTTTTGAAGGTATGAGATCATATAGTCTTGCAAAATCTACATAATCGCTGATATCACAGTAATTTAATATTTGAACTTAACTGTTAAATGAGATACAGCGTGTGGTTAATACGATCATAGCAACAAAGTTCATATATCTAGAGATAAACTCAGTCACAAAACCAATGATGAGGCAACAACCAAAACACTTAAATTAGCTATAACACAACATACATGTATGCATTGTTGCTAGGTGTAAAACTCGGCTTCACAAAACCAAAGAAAAGACCAGACCTATAGACCGAACATGCATAGGAAAAATATAACGTAAAATTTAGTTTTAACCAGTTTATGCATCACTATATCTAATGCCATTTCAAAGTGATATCACTTACGGTTAATCGCCTGCTCGAATAAGAAAAGAGTCATGCGATAAAGTTAATGAAACTTAATACAAAAGCAGAACATACCAAAATCATAAAAGGAACCAAAAATGGCACATTTGATTGTCTAAGGGGTTTTTGGAGTTAGCTGTCTTAAAAGACAACAAAACCAAAATCTATCCCATTTAACTCTAATGAAACATATTTATATCACGCAGTTTAATTACTAAATTATACATTGAGCTTATGAGTACTTAAATCAGTTCATAATTGCCAATAACCGAAAAAAGATGATCTGGCATAAACTAATATTTAACAAAAATATATTATGGGTTACCAATCTAAATTTTCAAAAAAGATATCATCGTTATACCCGTCGAGATTCTCACACATAAAGTATCATATAAGGCTTCTACAAAAGAAAATTTCCCTTCCGAAAAGTGTCATTATCAATTAAAAAAATAAAAAACATACTGATCTGATAAAATGCTGTTGAAACGCCCAACCAATAACAGACAGCCATCTCATGCATGAAACTAGCAAAACGAGGCCAGAAGCCGTTGCATAGAAAGCACATTTGATACTATTTATTAGAGCAAATTCCTTCCCGTAACAATCAAAAAAAAATTATTAAATCTCCAAAAGTTCATACAATACAACTCTGAATGTACTTTAATCAGTATCTCCTATCATAGGCCATTCAATGGATGCAAAAAGAAGACCTGCCAACAAAAGAACTGGCCCATGTAGTAAAATGATCATGTAGAAGATAAAAGAGAACTGCAAACGGAATAGAGTAAATGAAAACGTAGAAAAGATAAAAGAGAGAAAACACTAAAACCTAAGAAACCTTCAAGTTGGCGAGCACTATTCATGAAACAGTGAATGGAAAACTATAGAGATATTATATATTTAGCTCTCAATGGGTGTCTTAATGGAAAAAGATATAGCTACTAAAAAAAACTGGCTAAAAAAAACAACAACGGGTTATAAAAAAGTATCGTGTGTTTCAAACAAAACCTACCAAAAAAACCTACTCTATAATAATGTCTTTTTAATCATAACTGAGATATAACGATTTGTAAAAGAAACAGACAAAAGGTCACAGGCATTTCGGTTTAACCTAAGCTGCCCCGTTACTAGTACTTGTATATGTATGCTAGTTTTCAAACGCACACATGTTTCTATAATTCTACATGACAACCAAAACCTATCAATTTGACCAACTTCCCGGAAAACTAACCTGTCATTACTTTAACCGACAAACAGAACAAAAGAAACACAATAACCCCGCCAACAAACTCCCATACTGCAATTTTAATTCCAACCTTTTTTAATCCAAAAACGACAAATAAATTCATTCAAATCAACCTTTTTTATTCGTTTTAAATCATTTAAGAGTTAAGTAAGTTTTTTAGAGCATGTATAATGCAAGAGAATAAAAGTTAGTCACCTTAATATTTACCATGATTCACACTCTTCTTTTCATTCTTCACTGATTGATCCATCAAATTGATTACATTATAGTGATATCTTAAACAGCTTAAAACCGTGGATTCAGAAAGAAATAAGAAACCCAGCAGCAGCAGCTGCAAAATTAATCAGTTAACAAAAAGAAGCAAAAAGATTGAACATTTACATGCCTCGACTTTTTGCATTGCGTTTGTGACTTCAGGCGGTTCCACCATTAACTTGATGAAATTGTTTAGCTTTTTAAACTTAAAACTAAGGCTCTTCTATTTACATGTAAAAGAAGTGCAAGATATTGAAACTTCTACAATGTCCTCCGACTCATCAAGACACATAACCATCTTTTGGAATCAAGTCCAGAAAAACTTACTACTCTAACATCCTGAAAATCACATGCACAATAAAAATCTTGCATATGCACATCTGCATCCCACAAAACGAGCAATGGCAAAAGTCAATATGATTAAAATAATCAATTAAATTATAGTAAAAGGCAAACAATGCATATTTCGATATGATTTAATTAATTATAGTAAAAGTAAAAGGCAGGCCTTGACTACCTTGAAGAAGAAACTCTGGTTTAAATGTTGGTGGCTCCGATACGGCCCTATTCTTTAGCATCTGCAAATTAAAACCAACTCGCTAAGCTAGATGTCATGATTCTGTAAACATTCCAAATGGAATCAGTGTAATGCAGCACATTACCTTCAATCCCTCTGCTAATCCAGCCATCGGAAAGATTTTGATCAAGTCCTGTTAACTTTGTCAAAACTCGACTGAATAACTATCGGCAACCCAAGTCTACAAAAAATGGAAATTGAACAGAACTAACGCATATAGTCTATTATTAAAGATATAAAGAAACATAACATACTTTGTAGTAACAACCTTAACTTGTTCGGCTATATACGTAATATGTTTCTTAGGTAGGTGTTCCTTCGTAATCCATCCTTTAGAGCCTTCCTATGGTAACGGACGGATTGAAATACAATTTCTTATTAGACTAATAACATACTTTAATTACTAACCCCTCATAAAATAATGCAATCTAGGAATGCTACAAACATAATCAACATGGTTTCCAAATATATAACCAACTGTCCTTACATCTATATTTCGAAGATTAAATAATTTCGTAACCATAGGCTTATCGTGCATCATTGTATCCTAGTTGTCTTTCAAACATAACAAACTATTCCATAAAGCACTTATCTACTTAAGAGCTTTTTTCACTCACAGATAAACGATCCTAAACACCCTCGAAACTTCTCGTTTGTCCTATCAACCCCAAACACCTATGAATATGTTTTGTCAACCATATCAAAATCGCTAACAATATTCCAACAACAATATCAAAAGAATATAATAATTAACCACTTGTCATATTAAATATATTCATTAGAAACCATCTTACTTTTTTCAATAACAAACATTATCAAGGAACACCTGGTCCAAAAGGTGTCATCAAGTGCCCGTGTCCCCATCAACTCCTCTTTAAAAGCCACAATTGCTGAGAGAAATAAATCAAACATCAAATCAAAAACTTTTAAGAAAGATAAATAAACCACAATTCATAAATTATAAATCACATACCTATGATCTGAATCTTCTGCTTTTCTGTAATGAAAGGAGACGGTGGTTTCTTGATATTGTGAAGGAGACGGTATAATGGGGATTTGGCGGGGAGACACGTTTTAAGAAGAAGGATGAGGGTGGGAGACACGTGTTATATAGATTTAAGCAAACATACACACTTTCACAATTGTTTAATGTTAGTGTTATTAATAGGATTAATTTATTAATAAAGTTACTGTTCACTCAAATTAAAAAGTATTAATCTGTGTTGCTGTAGCAAATGTGAGAGCAAAAACTATAGCTTTTGTTATTATGTATAATTAGTGCATGGATGTAAAATTGTTTATTTTAGTGATTAATAAAGTGTTATGGTTTATATTTTGGGATGGTTTGTAAAGGGTCATGGTTGCAAAAAAGATTTATGAGCCTTTTTATTCTTCAACTTTAAGTTTGAATTTGTATATATATTTTTTAATTGTATGCATGGGAGAGACTAATAGGATTATCTGGATCCCAAAATTTATTCAAAAAATAACTCATTTTGTACTACGGTGCCAAAACCGGGATTTTCCATTCATATCTTGTACCGTTTCTGAAGGTAACGAGTTTTTCCACTCTAATTTCGTAATTCCGATACCGTACTGTGTAATGAAAACCGCTTCCGATTCAGTACGGTACCGGTATGGTTCAAGTTCAATACCGAAGGCCGAAATGCTCATCCTAAATGATACAATCCCAACTCGATCCATTTATATTCGCCACAAAGTGTTGGATAACAAGTATGTTTTAGCTCATGGATTAGATATCCGAGCTCGTTTTTTAGCTTAGATCTAATAGGGTTATGATTAAGGTTTATGTGTATTTAGCTTTATGAATATCGTATCAATAATATTAATATTGATACGATATTTATAAAGATAGATACACAAATGCCTTAATCATAAACCTTAATGGACATAAGCCTACAAACAGGCCCAGACCTATAATCTATTAGTATACGATATATATAAAGATAAATGCATAATAAAATTTTCATGGACTCAACTTTACAATCGGGCTTGTGTTACATTTATCGACTATCGTAGCAGTATATAGACATTTGACACCTCTTATTTCGTCATCAACTTTGCTACGAAATAAGTATATATAAGGCTTTGGTTAAATACACATAATATGTTAGAGAATGTGAGATGTTATTCTCTTATTTAATTTATACTAGTTATAATCCCTGTGCACGCACGGGGCTTTGACATAATTTTTTTAATTTAGTTTCAATATTGAAGTTTGTGAGTTTAAAAGTCATATGATTTTACTATTAATAAGAAAAAGTATCTTCATAAATATTCCTAAGATACAATAAACATACACATAATAAATATGCATAGACCAAACCTCTTAAGAGTTTAAACTAAT
Organism: Tanacetum coccineum; assembly: GCA_026074375.1. NCBI lineage: Eukaryota > Viridiplantae > Streptophyta > Magnoliopsida > Asterales > Asteraceae > Tanacetum > Tanacetum coccineum. The sequence continues at coordinate 8,342 of BQNB010007007.1, read as the reverse complement.
AAAAAGTTACTATAAAACAGTTAAAAAAGTAAAACCTGATATTCTTGCAAAAAAATAATAGTAGTCTTTAAAATAGAAAACAAAAGTCAAATTTGAAAAAAATTAAATAGTAGCCTTTAAAATAGAAAATGAAAGTCAAATTTGAAATGGTGTATAATGGTGGAACAAAAGAATATGGTCACTTAAATCATACGTAGCAATAAGGCTTCAAACCATTTTTGGTCCATAACTCCATATAGTTGTTATATGAGATCCATTTGTATAATACAATATAAAACATCAAGAAATTAAAGTACCGTTTACCTACTTTGAACATTAAAAATCCAACATATTCCATGAACTTAACCCATATTAATAGGTCACTTCAGGATGCGTATTATCTCAACGGGTCAACTAAAAAACCAATTGATACAGGACGGGTCAAATGGGTCATACAACACATCTTTTGAGAGTCGCCTAAATTTTATAAAATGCATATGACATTCTAAATTTGTTTATTCAAAGTAACGCTTCTTTAAATATTTAAATGTTACAGTTCCTTTTTCAGGTTCTATAAGGTTCATACAAATATAAAACTTGAAGGGCGTATGGAAATGGTACCTATTATTATCAGCAACACCACCTTAAAAAATGTCATTGTCAGGGCTGCAAATTGATATACTAATGATAAGAGCAAGTATATAAAAAACTAAATTTTACCATATTTGGTGGCATGTTGAAGATCATATTAGTAATCTGAAGAAGTTAACATGTGGGATAGACGCAATTGAGCTGAGAAAGTAGTCAAACATTTGATGATTCAAACCTTCAAGAAACATGAACGTGGATTATGGAAATGATTAAAATATTTTTGAACACCAATCACTACATCCTTAAGGAATCACAGACCCTGAGGCTTGAACAGGTAAAAGATGCTAAAAAATAAGCAAAGCATAAGTTGTTGACAGAGGTGTTATTATTTTCAAAATAGATTTGTTAATGTAAGAACACGATATAACTTTGTTTACCTCAATACTTTCAGAAGCCCCTAAACCAAGATCAAAATATTATCCTATCTTCCCTAGTTTTTCGCGCATTGTATGAATTATATGTTTCGTGTTCAATAACAAAACAAATGTTCCACTTACCACAAATACAAACTACATCGCTTTAACTTTATGACCCTTTTATATCTAAAGAAAGATGGAAGAAGTATATTAGTTTATGTAGCATGACTGTTGGAGAAATTTTATACAGAAATATACCTCGGGTCCATCCATAGTTGGTGAAAGCACCATGATATTTTCAATCTAGTCAATAAACATATTAAAAGGTTAAGATGTCATCTTTTGAATTTTATACTAAAGCAACAGATGTTTTCAAAATACTGTCATCGTAAAATGGTGAAAAACTGAAAATGGTTATGGCAAAGACTCAGAGTCCATCAAAAGCAAATTCAGTAAGAACTTTACGAAAGTAAAATGTATTTTAATCCTAGTTATTCCTTCTAAAAGCTATTTGTATGCTAGTCATTGACTCATTGCAATTTTTTTAATAAGACTTAGAAAGGCACAGTAAAAGAACAGGACACAAACATTTTTAGGATAGTGTAACCATTACATAACCACTTAATATAAGCTCAATTGACCTATGCATATGCCAACAAATATGTCTTTGCAAAACCCAAAAAAATGAATATTTGAATTTATGAAGCAGGAATATTAAATGCATCGTACCGCATTTAGGGAGACAAAATGACACGAATATGCACGTAGTTCTTGCACATTCTTGATGGATACAGAAGGATGGTGTTACCTTTAAATTATGATAGACTTCAACAGTCAACCTCATGCGCTCTTTTGTTCCCATCACACCTAAATGATAAAGAAACATCCTCAATTCAAAAATTATCACATATCCAACGGCTGCCACCACCACACCTTGTAGCAACATGACACAATATTCGATGCGGCTCTACTCATTATATTTTATATTTACTGGGATTCAAGATACGTCATAATGCTTTAACGTCTAAATTATAATACATGATTACCCCATAATTTTAGTTTATATCTTTACACATTTATAAAATATTATTTTCTGATATCAGGAACTAAACCTTGTATAAAGAAATTTCTTCTTTTTCATGTTACTTCATTCAACTAATTTCATAAATTGGATCAGATTCCATGAACTAAAAACACTGCATAAATCTAAATTTTTTATTTAACTTTCTACTAATTACCCGTTAGCAATTCTTTGATGTTACCTATTCGATCCGTTAACAACTTTTTTATGTTAAAGAGTATGAAACTAAACCTCATTGTAAAATTTTATAATCAACACATCATCATCGCACCCGTATTGTTCTAAGTACTATCTTGCCTCCACTCGAGGTGAGATTGTACACCATGGTACATTGAGCTTGTATCGAACCTTCTCACCAATTTCAAACTATGAAGAAAAGTTATGAGAAACAAATATCGACACAACTACTTATGATTCTTTTACTTATAACTTTTTTATAGTTACTTACCTCGTCGGGCAAATACTTGCTGGTGATGCATAGGTCCAAAAGCTCTTTTTTTGTCGCTTTCCAGTCAAGAATTTATGTCAAAAATTCTTGGAATGGAATTTTTGACGATTATATTTCCTGGAAAAAACGTTTGAGAAGCTCGATAAACATTGAACATCATCGTCACAGTTTCTGGTGTCTACCCTTGATAACGTGAAACTTCTCTGTCTTTCTTAAAGTGCTGGAACACATCTATTATCGCTAAACATTAAAAAAACAAAGATAATAACGTAAGACGTCAAAAAGCAACACATCAAAGGATCTTTTGAAGGTCAAAACTAACCCAGAAAAAGCACAAACAATATAATGAAATAATACAATTAAGTCATCAAATTTGCGACATCAATAGTTCTACAGACTTTTGAGAAAGGGTTTTTAAGGTAAATCCAACTGAACCCATACAAAAATTTACCCCTTATGATCTGTTACATAACTTGCATGTGCCCATTGTTGCAACCTCATATTCCCAACAAAAAAATTAACACCACATCAGCGAGCATCCTAACTATCACAACACAAATAATACTCACATATACAATACTTGTTATCGATCTGCACACTCGGTAACTAAACAAATATCGCAAAACTAACCAAATTTTAACAGTTTCTTATATATAATCAACAAAAGTAACAAAACATTGCTACCACATGGTATTCAGATGCATATTTAACATATTAAGATGTAAAGGACCTACCCAAAAAGCGAGCAGTGCACACAGCCTCCTACATGGACCACCATGAGCACCCCTCATTTTCAAATATCTTTTTAGTCTCACCTGCAATCAATCGCATAATAGTTACATTAAAAAATGATAAAAAAAATGTGACCTACATTTACCATAATTGCAAGCAACAAACCTCTGGGAATATTGTTGGATAATCTCCTGTAAGTGGAGCAAGTTTCCTTGTGAGGAAGTCGTGTAAATATGAAACTTATTCTTTCATGGTACTCAATTACATAACTAAATTGACTGTTAGGGATGAAGTATACCCTGAAGGACAATCCAGAACAGTCGATGTATTTTTTCTTTCGGTAGACAAAATACATAGGCACATCAAGGGCGTATTCAACTTACTGCTCAAATATGAGGCCACAAGACAAAACATGTCTTAAAAATATAATATATAAATAAAACTAAGACCCTGTGGTGTATCGAATAGACCATGTAATCAAATACTTACCCAAAAGAGTCGTCAAAGACAAAAGTGAGCATCCGAGCACGGTTGTTATCGGTGTCTGTCCAAGTTTGGCTCATAAAAGAATATTTTTCAGCATCAGTATAAGTTTATAACTTCCAATATGTATTAATCTAAGAGTAATAACACAATCAAAATCAACTACTGAATTTAAAAAAACATCCACAATAGTTTATGTTTACATGAATATTTTTTATATAATCTCAATCTTTAATTAAAAATTCAACTTTACTTAAATTATTACTAAATAATTACACTAACTTACTAATTGAAGACCTTAGAGTTATTTGATGAAATTTACCTATCGAAGACCTTCATCAAACCACCAAACTAAATCAAAATTTATAGAAAATGAGTCATACCACATCAATTAAAGCACAATAACACAAACCCACAACTTAATTACTAAAAAAACCCTAAATGATCAAATCAACTAAGGAATTATAGCAAAATCAGAAACATTAAATCATTGTAACTGAAAACTAAATTAAACATGAATCCCAAAATCTTACCGAGTTATTCGATTGTTATTGTTGTTTTCATTGATGCTTGTGACTGCTGTTGTTATACGACTGTTGTTATGGTGGATTTTTGTTAGGGATATATATACCGTATATTTTATTATGTGTGTTTTGCATAGATTTTTCCCATCGTCATTGGACACCCTCAGTTCTTAAGAAGTTATGCCCGTTTTTCTTTAAGTTTTTATCTTTTAGTTTTTGACACGTCTACTTTTATGTTAGTTTTTTCTCTTCCAATATACAAAAACGAATTTATAAAATTTTAATGCCAAATTTGAAAGTATTTAAGCTTTTTGATTAAATATAATTGAAAAAATAATAAAAAATCAGGTGGAGCATACCTAATAAGAAAACATTTTTTTTTAAATACAAAAGTACTCACTTTTCGTTTTCCTTTACTAAATAAAAGATATGTTTCAATTTGCAAATGGCTAGATCTAACGTAGGAGTTAGATGGTAGGTTTTGTTTAGCTAGGTTTTTGCTTTTCTAGAAGGTTAGAGCGTTTTCATTTTGTATGTCTTCTTTGCTTGCATTGCTTTTCTTGCCCTGTGTCTTTTGCCTTATGTGTGTTTGGTGCTTTCCTCGCCCTTTTAGTTCTGATAGGTTCGAGTGGAGGGTTAGAGCTAGGTTAAGGGGAATTATGGTAAGTTTAGATAAGTTTGGTTTATGTCCCTCTTTTGCCCTATTGTGATGTGTTTGTTATTTTTGTAAATGCGTTCTTTGCTTTCCCTTGTCTTGTGCTTCTTTGGTTCTTTTGTTCTTTGTGTGGTTGCCTTTATGTCCTGCTGCTATGCTTTTGCTCTCTCGTCCTTGGTATGTCCTATAAGTCTCCTTTCTTTAATCCTTTTTGTCTTGTTTTAGTGTTTTTGTCATGGCTTTGCTGCTCTATGTGCTCATTTTGCTCTCTTGCTTTTGTTGTCTTCTCGTTTTTGTCTCATGCCTTGTTGTTCTTATTTGCCTACTCGTTTTTTAGCCTCCCCTGCTTCCGTGGTCTTATGCTTATGCTTGTTTGATTTCCTTTGGTGCTTTGCGTTGGTTGCTTTTTTGCTTCACCTATCTTGTCATGTGTTTTGCTTGCCTGTGTGTTATACTTGCGTTTGTATCTTGCTTTCTCGCCTATGTATCTTTCTCTGTCATGTTTTCGAAAAGAAAAAAATACATTAAAAATAATAATAAGAAAGAAAGTTTAAAAAATAAAAATAAAATAGAAAAAAGAAAAATATAAAATACTAATAATAATAATAATAATTTTGGTGTTCTATCGTCTTCTTTTTCCTTATCTTATCCGGAGGTTTACGTGGAAGCAATCTCCTTACCCGCGGGTTTTCTCAAAGGTAAGGGTATGATCTGTCTATATTTCACTTCCCACATACCTTGCCCAGGCGAGATTGGGTATCGTTGTTGTTGTTGTTGCAATTGCATTGGCAAAAATTTTGGAAGATAAAATACAAATATCTTACTACCTCCGTCTTAAAATTACTGTTCATCTTTCCTTTTTGGTTTGTTCCAAAATAATTGTCTACTTCTAAAAATAATAGTTGAATTTGTTTAAGAGTATCATATTACCCTTAGTTTAAATTGATATTTACAAATATAAAAAAAACACTAATTAATTATCAAAGGGTAAAACTGTTTTTTTTCTTTAGTAAAATCAAAAACAATAATTAATGCATTTTTCTTAATCTATGTATTTTTTATATGTGAACAATAATTTGAGACAAAGAGAGTATTTTGTAACACAAAAAGTAAGAAACAACACAGATAAAAAAACATTTTTTGTAGAAAATAGTGATGCCGGACTATAAGATATGCTGACGTTATAAAGTGGCAGTGATGCAGCTTTTCAATTTCGAGCTATTTGTTTAAAAGAAAATATCAAAATTAATTTATTTAAACGGAGCTATTTTTTTTAAAAAAAGGTTATATTTGTAAAAAAAAATTAGTGCTCCTCCGGAAAAGCTCAAAAAAATTGCCTACTAAACAAGCCCATCTTAAAGAGATTGAGGTGACTTAGGTTCTATTTATTTATTAAAAGGTTCTGAATCTAAATTTGATTTGCACATCTGAATCTGAATATTCGGTAGAAAAGCCTGAATCTGATTTCCAACTTAATCTGAATAAGTGGTTGAGAAATCTGAATTTGAATCTGAATGAAATAAAACTGTTTGTTTTGGTACAAATGTCTAGATGTGTTAAACTATAGTTTTTACAATTTAAATATAAAATGATTGCATCCGCACAAGAAATAAACTTTATTAAATAAAAAAAACAGATTTTATAATATAATCAATTTAAAGTTAAAATTATTTTAAACAAACATGCAATCTCATGTTTATTCGACAAAAATAAATGTATCAGAGTTTGAATCGAACTTTTATAACCATTAACTAAATGAGTCGCGTTAAAATTGAGATGTATAAGTCTGAAATCGTACCCTTCAATTTGAACAAAATATGAATTGACACATACCAACTTATACACTCGTTATCTGACAAAACATATCCAATGAATTTATTTAATAATTTTAATACAAAAGATAAAAGTGAAACAAGAAATGGAAAAAAAAACACCAAAATAAAAAAATTTATAGCGAAGTAGAAAATAAATAAAAACAAAAAAAAAGTAAAAAAAAGACATTAAGAGGTGTTAAAACACTCCCTCCACATTTAGATCATGTTGGTTGTGGTTGGCCCAGATCAGGGTGAAGATAATCAATAGCCTAGCTAATTAACAAAGATGGTTACCGGATATCACTTGAAGACGTGTAATCACTTTCCAAAGAAGATTATTCGGCCCTATGTCTGGGTATCACTAATACCTCCTTGGGATAAAACCAAGTGCAATTCTTGTTTTAGGCACAAATCAAGAACCTTATTTATTTCCCTTATAAATAGGGATCGCAATTGCATGAAAAAACATACAGAAAACCTAAACACTTATAAACGAAAGGGTTCTTACTTTGTGTCTAAAACAACACTTGGTTTTATCCCAAGGAAGTATTCGTGATACCCAGACATAGGGTCGAATAATCTTCTTTGGAATGTGATTACACGACTTCAAGTGATATTCGGTAACCATCTTTGGTAATTAGCTAGGTTATTGATTATTTTCACCCTGATCTGGGCCAACCACAACCAACAGTTCAGTAAGAGGCTACCTCTTGATGGTTAGAAAAAAACAAACGCTCTTAACACCGGTTGCCTCTTACTGTGTGTCTCTGAATGACATGAAAAAAAAACAGTCTTAATGACTCAAATGTCTGACCGCTTCTAAACGAATCATATTAAGATGTTGTTAAAAGGCATTTCTGAAAAAACAAACATCACCTTAGTGGTAACATTTTGATGTTTTTCACACGAAATCTCATGTTTGAACCTTACCAGGTAAATATTAGGGGTTGGCCAGGAAAATCAAAAACTCGCCCTCCTCACATACGTGAAACATCTCCGCCTTTGATAATTAATAATCTCAATTTTGCCTTAAAAGTAAACTAAGGGCTTAAGTTTATTTATTTTTGGTATATGTTAAAGTTAGTACTTAGGCCGCGTTTGGTTCATAATATATTTTGAAAGGAATTGTAATTTGTCAAGAGAATTGTAATTTGAATGAATTGTAATTCAAAGAGTTGGAATGTGTTGAAATTGTAATGTGTTTGAATTGTAATTGATATATTGTGTCATTGTGTTTGGTTGAACCTCAACGTAATGTAATTCAAAAAAAACTTAATAATAATAATAATAATAATAATAATAATAATAATAAATATAATATCAATACTATTAATATTTAAATAATAATAAAATAATAACAATAATAATAACAATAATAATCTGTAAATAATAATATTAATAATACTAAATAAATAATAATAAAAATAATCTATAAATAACATTAAATAATAATAATAATAATAATAATAATAATAAATAGCAATAATAATAATAAATAATATAAATATATAATAAAAATAATATAAATATATAATATAAATAATATAAATAATAATAATAATTTTATAATATAATTAATGTATAATAATTAAATAATATATTATTATTATTTTATTTTA
>BQNB010007006.1:0-95194 GCA_026074375.1 Tanacetum coccineum | reverse complement strand
CGTTGGTTTGAGAAGATGGAGACAGTGTTCCACATCAGCAATTGCCCACCAAAATATCAAGTAAAGTATGCAACTTGCACCTTGTTGGATGGTGTATTGACTTGGTGGAATTCCTAAAAAGGACAATTGGAGTTGATGATGCTTATACCATGACATGGAAGGCGCTCATAAAGCTAATGACTAAGGTTTATTATCCTAGGAATGAAACCCAGAAGATAGAGACAGAATTGTAGAACTTGAAAGTGAAAAGTAATGACCTGATTGCTTACAACCAGAGGTTCCAAGAGTTGACTCAGTTGTGTACTAAGATGGTCCCGGAAGAGGAGGATAAGGTTGAGAAGTACATTAGATGTATTCCGGATAACATTCAAGGGAATGTAATTGCTGCTGAACCTACTAGACTTTAGGATGCGATCCGTGTTGCTAAAAACCTAATGGATCAAAAGTTGAAAGGCTATGCTATCAAGAATGTTGAGAACAAAAGGAGGTTTGACATTAGCTTAAGAGACAACCAACAACAACCTTTTAAGAGGCAGAACGTTAGTGGTCAGAATGTAGCAAGAGCTTATACTGTCAGGAATAATGTTGAAAGGAAAGGTATGCTGGAGTTTTGCCATACAACAACAAGTGCAGAATGCACCACGAAGGGCCATGTATGGCAAGATGTGGTAACTGCAAGAAGGTTGGTCACATGACTAGAGACTATAGAACCGCAGTTGCTGCTACCCCTCATAGGGCCCCAGTTAGAAATCAAACGAGAAATGTTTTCTATGAGTGTGGAAGACCAGGACATTATAGGAATAAGTGTCCCAAGTTGAAAAACTAGAATTGCATAAACACGACAGGGAATAAGACTAGGAACAATAAGGCTATAGCACGAGCTTATGCAATTGGAGGAGGAGGAGCGGGCCCTGATTCCAACGTCGTCACGGGTACATTCCTTCTCAATAACCGATATGCTACCATGTTATTTGATTCAGGTGCCGATAGGAGTTTTGTGTCGACTACTTTTAGTACCTTGCTTGATGTCATCCGATCTACTTTAGATAATAGTTATGCCGTAGAATTAGCTGTTAAATCTCTCAACAAAAATCTTTGCTACTTTTCAAAGGTTTAGTTTGGGGAATTTTCGAGGTATTTGGTTATAAGGCATGTGATATTGCGTGAGGACACACAATCGTTTAGTTTGGGGAATTTTGATAAGTGTAGAATACACATATCTATTTATGCTTAAAATAACCCAATTAAACCCAAAACAGACCAAAAATGGCAAAAATATGCTTGTATTTGTGTTTTGTGTGTGCAGGTACGGATAAGTCAAAAATCACAAGAATACAGTCAAAATCAAGCAAACACGGACACGAGATTCAGAAGAGTACAAAAAGAAGCCAAAGAAGCCAAGCCTCAGCCCAAACCTTAGCTAAAATCCTTTTATAACATCCACAAGGACCAATCTTGAAAATTTCCAAAGTTATTTATAACTAGAAATGGAATCACAAAGAAAGGGACTGAAATTGCCAAGAGGGCAAAGTCCAACTGAATTTTACCCCGTACTCAGTTATAAAAAAGGCGGGTAACTCCAAACACTATTCATCGTCTTCCCCGTTTTCACCCCATGGTAAAACAAAGGGCAAATGAAAATTAAAGGGTACGGAAGACAATTCAAGGTCTCTCTTACAAGATGGCAGGGATAATTCAGTCAAATCAAGAGAAATCATTGGTCTACTCAAGCTTTGAGCGTACGCGGCTATGAAAGAAGCACAAATTTAAGTGGGTTTTTGTGCTAAAACACTCACTAAACTAGCACAAACGTCACATCAAAGAATGCCAGCCTGGCAATCCTCAGGTGTCCACAAATTGATCCAACGTCCCACAACATAGATCAAATGATTGAAGAAATGAATGGCAGAGATTGAAGGTTTGGAGAGCAAGGCAAGAGGTCCTAGAAGCTTCAGCTTGGCACTATAAATAGGCCTCATTCTCACACACACAAAGTTGGATCTTTTTATCTTTCTTTTTAGTAATTTTTAGTTTAATTTCGTAATTTTACTTAAATGTTTTTGTAATATTCTTTTCTAGTAATGTAATTCAGTTTTCAATTAATGAAATTCAGTTTTAATTTGTCATAAGCTCTTCTTATTTTCAACCTTTAAGCTCTCTTAATAAGCCATTTTGTCTCAATAAGCTAATAAGCTCATATTAAGCTCTTTCAGTCTATAAGCTGAAATAGAGCTGTTTGAATTCAGAATTAATCTTACCTAAACCTTAAATCAGTTAAATCTATTATGGATCTAATTGGATTAGAGCTTTTTGGAAGGGGATCTTAACTTGGAAGAGATCCCAAGGACTTATACTCTAGCTTATTCATAAGCTAGGGAGCTTGTAGCTGCCTTAATTGGTTCCTTTTGTTTAGCTAAAGGATTAAGTAAGTTTCTCTTTTCACTCTTCTCTAATTTCAGTTTAAGTTTCTTAGTTTTAGTTTATAAGCTTAATATTGCTTATTCGCTTATTCTCTTTGCTTATTAGTGTTTAAATATCTCTTCTAGTGCTTATTAGTTGTTTGTCCTAATCTGTTTTTGCTTATATAGTTATAGATCATTAGTTATTAATTTCTGTCATAAAAACTCATAAAATCCAAAAATATTAGTTTAAATAGTTTAGATCTTAGATTAAGGCTTATTCAGTTGTTTAATCATGATTATTAAGTTTGTTTTAAGCTAGTTTTTATCTGGTATTTAGTATTTGTTCATTAGATTTCTCTTTAAAAGCTTTACTCAAACCTGTCATAGTCTTAAAGGGGTGTTTGGTTTAGTGCACTCTTGAATTGCACTACCAGTACTAACTAAAGAGTTAGTACTGCCTTCACAAGTTAGTACTGCTGAATCTTTACACTACCAGTACTAACCATAAGTTAGTACTGTTAGCTTAAATTTCAGTAGGATTAAGTTTAGTTTCAGCTTATTAAGAATTTAGTTTCAGTTTTCATTATTTAGCTTAATTCATAGCTTATTTTTGTCCTTAAAAGTCGAATTGCATCAGCAGTACTTTCACTTGAAAGTACTGCTGAATTTTTACACTAGCAGTACTAACCTCAGTTAGTACTGCTGTGTTCTTAGCTTAATTTAGATAAGTAGGGTTTAGCTTATCAAATTCAGTAGGATTTAAGTTTTAATATAGCTTAATATAGTTCAGGTCTTTAATTTTGATTTCTAGCTTATTGTCTTAGCTTATTTTGCTGTCAAAAGTCATAAAAAAACCTTAAAAAGCCAAAAACAATACTTAGGTTTTAAATTTGTTAATTTAGATTATGGGTCTAGATTTTATAGCTTAATTAGATAGATTATAAGTAGTTTAATAAATCCTTAAAGTTCTAGAGTCTAGTTTAGCTTTTTAAGTTTTCTAGTCTATTTGGAGTTTGTGTTACTTTGCTTATTTCCTGAGTTTGCTTGTTTCATGCTTAATTTCAGTAGTTTAAAAGCACTTCTAGCTTAGTTTTCTTTGCATTTTTAGATTAAAGCAATCATAAGCTTCTATGATTTACTTTCCTTTTTAGAATTGAGCTTAACTTGAGCATTTTATAGCTGTTTTGGTAAAACATAGCCCAAACCCCTAGTTTCTGTAACAGCTTATTGAGGAAGTTCTTTTAGAGCTTATCTTTGAGTTTCAGACTAAAGTGCTTTTGTTAAAGTTGTTCTCCTTAGCTTTCTTTACAACTTTGCTCTTTTAAGTTTTTAGTGATAAGCACTTTTAGAATTTAAGCTTATATTTGGACTTAGTTTGTTGTCGGGGTTAATTTTCAGGGACCGTTCTTGTAATTTTTCCATTTTAGTTGTTTCTTAGTTAGTCCTTGCCCGTTAGTTACTTTAGCTCAGTTAATCCTTTTTCCTTTTTGCACCATTAGTCCTTAAGTTTAATTTTAATTAGTTTAATTAATTTTGATTCATAATTAGGGTTAGTTTTAATTAGTTTAATTAAACTTTTATAAAAAGATAAAAATTAGGGCTTTTATTTTTAATAATTTTCGGCACTCTTTCTTTATTTAGTGAGATTTTTAGTTTACATTTTTAGGGATAAATTTTAGCTCATAGTTGCGTTTCCGTATTTGTTTAATTGTTCAATTTAATTTTATTTTTATATCTTTTCAAATCAAATATCTTTGCTTCATTCAAATCAGGATCCGAACCTAAGCGTAGTTTCAATTTCACTAGTCATTGGGGATAACGACCCGGGTGATCATACTTACCCGGTTAAACATACGTATATTATATATATTATATATTATTTTTGTAAGTCTTAACTTTTTTACCTTGGTTAAAGGTGAATAGTTGGAATTTACCTAAATAGTATTTTTATTATATATTTTATAGCTTCTTCTGGTAACTCTCTACACCAAGCTATAAATATTCAACACGTCTCTTCAGGATTAGGCTTCTTGTGAACATCCGAAGGGCCACAATAAAGTCAACAATAACATCGTCGTCGAGGTGGAATATCTTGTGTTGAACAACAAGAAGAAGCATATCTTGAATGTCGTTCAGGTGTAGATCAACGAAGTCACCTTCTTTAAACTTATAAAGTTGTTGATCAGATCTTTTCACCATAATCTCTTCTAAGTGACCATATCCATGTAATTTCTTCACACTAACACTCTTCACTCCAAGAATCGCCTTAGTAGAGTAAACATTTTGCTTGGAAAATTTGCTTATCTGAGATCGGTACCACAGTTTGCGTCTTTCACCCTAGTGCTTAATTCCTTTTTCAGCATCTTTGTCATACACATACTTGATGGTACTCCAAAGTGTGGGACCATGTCTTGTATTCCTTTGATCTCATATCGAGCAGCTTTTGTCTTCATAATAGATGTGGTGTATGTTACCTCTGGATTAGAAGTCTTCAAATATTTCAGATCATTGTTGAAGAAGTAATCAGCAGTAATAGTTCGATGACCGGGGGACCTTGTAAAGGAAGAGGCTTAGATAGATCTAACGGGAAACGATCTCCTTCTTGATTATTCTAATCAAGCTTGTCTATTAAAGCATTGAAGTACTCTTGGAAATTGTACTCAATTTTGATACTGCTAAAGCATGTGCCTTTTAACAGATTAAAGGCAGGTCCTAACAAAATATCCAGAGTGAGATTTTCAATCTTGAGTCCATTCAACACATACTTGGAGAAGTCAATAGGAGTGGCCATCAGGTCATTGAATGTGAGAGGATCCTTTGAAGCAGATACCATTTAATTGAACCAAGGCTGTACGGGTTGATCAAGTACAACCTAACGCTTGTTCAATTCAAGATCAAGAGTAGGAGGCCTCGGAGGTTGCCTGAACCATTCTGGATTCAGAGTCTTTCTTATTTTTGGTTCTGAGGTGTCTTGTGGTGGATTATCATCACGAGCAACATCATCACCAGCATCATCCATAATCACCTCAGTAATAGGTTCTTCAACTGGTTCCTTTGCCGAAACAGACTTACCAGTTTTAAATCCTTTAGTTGGAGCTTTACCTTTTGGGGTTTCCTTGGTAAAGGATGGCTTCTTTAAAGATTCAGACTCTTTAGTTCTTCTACTCTTGGTCTTCTTACCCTGTGTTAGGTCTTGAATTCAGGATCAATAAGCAATAGAGTGTTTAGTCTAGAGAGAGAAAGATTAGAAAGTAGAGAGAGAAAGAGGGAGGAGGAGGATTAGAGAAAATGATTAGATTGATTAGAAGACACACCTCACTAATAAGGAGGTGATGGGGGTATTTATACCCATTTTACAAGTATGAGCAAGGTGCTCTTGTCTTTTAGACTTTGACTATTTAGCCAGGTTTCGTGACTTATTTTAGTCACGAACCTTTCATCTAACCTATTACACAATATTATTTTTCTAATTATTACAAGACTCGATCTCAATAAGATCGTCACTTTTTATCATTCTTAACAATCTTCCCCCAAGGGACGATCATTGAGATCTCTCTTTGATTGCATTAATGATCATTGAGATCTCTCTTTGATTGCAATAATGATCATCATTTTCTTATTCGTAACAATCTCCCCCTAAAGGATGATCAATCAGATCTCTCATGTGACTTTGATCTTTGAACTTTAATGCTTGTTTGTCTTGAGTCTTGATGTGTAATAGTGATCTTGTTCCAATCATGCTCAAGTGATCTTGATCTTGATCTTTCCATTTTCCTTTTTGTCTTTGTCTTTTCCTTTGAGATATTTTCATATCATTATTCTTTACCGTGAATCCATCTTGATTTGTCTTTTAAAGCTTCTTACCAACATACTCATACTTTCTTGACAACTTACAATCTTCCTCATATAGAACTTTTGTCTTGATCAATAACTTGATGATTTGAGGAAGTGAGTTCTTTGATTTATTAAAGTTGCGGAAGTGTATCTTTGAACTTTGATTATGAGATATGAAGGAATGAATATGACGGTTTTCTTGCTTCTGAAAGGTAGAGATGTTGTTGATGTTGTTGTACATAAATGTATCTTCCCTTAATTGCTTCCCCCTAAATAAACAACCATTCGTTCGCACATACTTCACACAAACAACTCACATAAGAAAGAAACTATATCCTCTAAGTCAATTAAGTCCCGGATGTTGTATACACCAAAGTCAATTAAGTCCCGGATGTACATATTTCTTCTCCCAGTTGTTGCACTATGTTGCATACACCAAAGTCAATTAAGTCCCGGATGTATACATTTCTTCCGCCTAATTGTTGCGCTCTATCGAAATATTCAGGTAGAACACTTCTCTTCCCCCTGATTATATTGGATGACCATCAAACATAATCATAATCTTGTTACGCCTGAATATTCGATAGTGAAGTCATGTGTAAAGTGCGGTCTAAGCATAAGAGACAACTAGTAGCTTCAATTCCAACCATCTCCCCTTATCAATATTGTGACATCATAAGTAACTTTGGTAATCCAACACTTCACTTGAATGAATCAAGGAAATGTTGTTTGTGTTTTTCGAAAACAAATTCCGGAAAAACACGATAACTACTAGATCACTTAGATTACTAGTTAACACTAATTGAATCATTAAACATTCATTTTCAAATTAGTGACCTACGTTCAGCGTTGGCTTGATGTTAGCACTGGTAGGATTTTCATTCAATCATTGTGAAATACTTAATTTAAGTATCACTCTTGAATGTTCCGGCAATGTCACTAAGACATGCACTGTCACATAGACATATAAGCGACTCTTGTACCTTTTTGTATCTTTGATGTTTAATACAAATGTACTTTTGTGTCCTATGTGAGATTTATGATTTGATCTCTTTTTGGCTCTAGACTCAATAAGTGCTTTTTGGTTTTTGTGATCGGAGGCTGGAGCAGACTGCCACCTTTTCAATATCAACAATCTCGGAGTGAGATGTCAATAGATTATGCATTTAATCTCCGTGACAATGAAACAAGAATTCTTTTGAGAGAATCTTGAGTGGCTGGGAAGGGTTGTGCATTGCATCACTGGGTCCATGACGTCTTTCTTCAATACCAAATATCATCTTTGTGATATTCGATAGATTATGTATTGACCCGGTTTCTGCCTAATGTTTGTGGAGGGCTTCTTTCTTTTCACCCTTTATCCATATATTTCTTTTTCATTCTTCAACCCTTTAATGTCGTCCAACCAAAGACGTCCATTACTATATCATGTTGTGGATTGTTCCGGATGATAGCATCATGCCATAGTTGACATTATTCCAATTTCCACATTAACTCCATCATACCTAAGGAATTATATTCTATCTTTGGAATGTCCACTGGGTAGAGATCCCTCACGGTTTCAGGTTTGGATCATGGGAAAATACCTAACCTTACCACCTTATTTCTTCTTTAATCATAGTGAGGTAGTTGGTTGATATGTATTTAAAATCAAAACCATAAAACCATTTGAAAATAAATCAAAGTGTTTGATATTAAATCAAAATATTTAACACTTTGAAAGTTTCACTTTTGAGAAATACTCCCCCTACGCATGTGTATCGATATTTAAAAAATTTTATATTCAAAATTATTTTGCACATGAAGAAAAGAGTTGATTGCACTTTGAGTCTTTTAGATCACTTTGTTATTCCACACATTTAAGAATTTATCTTTCTTGATCACATTTTAATCCAATTTTCTCCCCCTCAAAAATAGCATACCATATGATATTTTTGATATCAATGGATTAAAATAGCTATATGAGTTTCTGACACATGGGAGAAAACGGATATAACATGATTATAATTTGGAACCTTTCTTAACGTTCTAAACAAATTTGAAAAATTAGTTGTGTCAAAGTATGTTGATATCTAAAACGTATGGTCAGTAGATTGCTCACTCCTCATCCTGTTAATTTCAGGAAACGGTCGTAACCGGACACAATCTTCACCATTTGCACGCTTATCAATATAAACACACTTGACAACAACTACTTTTAAATCGATTACTATTCATTTGTTCAAAACATTTTCCTTTATACTCCCCTTAAAAAATATATCAAATGAGTGAACGAAGGGAATGTTGAACACACAAGTTGAAAGATTTTGAAAAATCTTTTTGAATAACTCTTGAAAATTTGTGTTCAAACTTTTGTATATCTTAAATGAAATAGCTCAAGTCCGAGAAGTTGTAAGCTTCCCGTTGTGAGGATAAATGTACAAAAATATACACTTTCCTTTATTTAAAGAACGAGTCCTAAGCTGACATTTACTTAGAAGTCGTATGTCCCGAGCACACTTTTTGAAAAGATGTTGATAAAAATTTGCTCAGGACAAAGAAGATTTCTCTTCTTTTAAAGATAAAGCGCACTGAAACGTACACTTTTCTTTTATTTGAAAAACGGGTTGTTATCTGAAATTTAATAACAAGCCATTTTAGTGAGCAAACTTTTGAAAGATTTAGAAAATCTTTTTGAAAAAGTTGAATACTTGTTGCTCAAAACAAGAAGATTTTTCTTCTTTTTAAGGTAAAGCGCACTGAAACGTACACTTCCCTTTTATTTGAAGACCGGGTTACAATCTAACATTTGATTACAAACCATTGACTTGAGCTAAAAAACTTTGAATGTTTTGATTGAGTAGCTCGAGACCAAAAAGATTTATCTTTTCGTTGTTAAGGATAAATGCACTGAAACGTACATTTTCCTTTTATCTGAGGCACGAGTTGCAATCTGAAATGATTACAAGCCACTTTGGTGAGCAAACTTTTGAAAGATTTTGAATTTTTTTTTGAAAAATTTGAATAACTTTTGCTCGACACAAGAAGATTTCTCTTCTTTTAAAGGTAAAGCACACTGAAGCGTACACTTTTCTTTTATTTGAAGGTCAGGTTGTAATATGACATTTGATTATAAACCATTTATATCGAATTTAGACAACATCCTTTGGAACCCATTTAAGCACGGTACTAACGGGTTTACCAAATTTTGAAAACCAATTGAAAGTTGTGTCAAGTCGATGTAAATATGTTGAGTTCCAACGAGAGCTTGAAACCGGTGTTTCAGTTGAAAACAATTCTCATAGAATCAACGGAGATTTAAAATTGCTTTTGATTTTCCATTGGTTTTTGAAACTCGGTGTTTCATGTGAATTTTTAAATCTTGTTGACGAAGAAGATTTCCATTTGTTATTATCATTTGATGAAACATTCCAAAAATTTGTTTTTGCATTGTTTGAAAATCTTCCTTTCTTGTGGATGGTCGAAGCAGAGTCATTCTTGTTTTGCATTGAAAGCATTTCTGATTTGGAATATTTGAAAGATTTCAAATGACTTTGCTTTGGTCTTCACACTTGTTTTACCGGTGTAAAACAAGAGTGTGATGTTGCAAAAGTTTGATTCTTTGCATTTGAAGCTCTTGTCTTAAAACCCTTTTGAGGAAAAAATGTTCCAAACTTTGAGAATTCTTAGAAAACTTCCTATCTTTTTGTAAAGAATAGGTTGTAAACTGAGAAACCCTTCTTAAAAACGGTTTTGAGAATTCACCTGTGTGAACCTTTTCCGAAACACTTTCTTTAGGTTTTGAAGATTATGAAACATCGATGTTCCAATTATTTCTGATTAAGAGCATCAAACTTCACTTTTAAAGCATTATACGAAGTTCTCAACTCATGATATTCTTTTTGACAAGAATGAATATCTTGTGATGCCAATTTTGATTCCAAAGATGCAATTCTTTTCAAAAACTGATCTTTTTCATTTTTAGGCAAAGACTGTGCAGTGACTGGTTTTGACAAATCCTTTTGCACAACAATTTTGGTAATGAAACATGATTTTGAAATTTGAGAGTTTATCAAATGTTTATCAGACGGTGGTTTTTCCAAAATTAAAGATTTATCAAACTTAGTTTCCACAGACTTTCCTTTCAGATTTTTCAATTGATTTCTCAAATGATTAATTTTGTTCAAAAATTGATCTTTTTCGGCTTTAGAATCATCGACCTTACGAGCCAATTGTCGTTCAAGAACAACTTTCTTTTTTTCAAAATACGCCTCAAATTTAGCAGTTCTGTTGGACAATTCAAGCTTGACAGCATTAAGATCTTTTGTTTGTTGAGTTAACACCTTTTCCAGCTCATCAATCTTTATTTGAAAAACACTTGTTTTGTTTTAAAAAAGATGTCGTTTCTCCCCCGGAGATTTTTTGAAAAATTTAATCTTTTCCAAAATCTTGCTGAACTTTGTTTCAGCAAATTCAAACAATTGACACTTCATATTTTCTGCCTCGTTTTGTGTTACATTTGAAGTTTTTGTTTGAACCCGTGACTTTTTGATTGAATCAAACAAGTTTTTGTAAGTCAACTTCAAGTGTTCATTCTCCTTAATTAATGACGCCACTTGTTATTAAAACTCAATGTTTGTTAGTTTCAATTTCTCAAAATTGTCCTTTACTTTTGAATTCATCATTTTGATTAGTCTCACCTTTGACCTTTGAAACCGATTCAAACATCTTTATAAGTCTGTTTCATTGAGCAATTCTCGAGTTGTAATATGCATAAAATTCTCATTTTCTTTTTGCACTGTTTCAAAGAATATTTTCTCGAGATTGTGTTGACAATTCGATAAGTGCGGTTTCAAAAAGCAATACTCTTTGCCTCAAATTTTGACAAATCTTTTTCCAATTCAACAATTCTTTTTGACAATTCCTGTGTGACTCCAAATGCATCATTTACAATGTTCAGCTTGTTTTACTCTCATTTGAAAATCTTTTGATCTTTTTTGTGAAATTTGTCAATTTTTCATGTAAATCCTCTATTCCTTATTTCCCACACAAGTGTTTTGATAAGATTCTTGATGTCTTCAGCTAAGGATGCTTCCAAGAGTTGGTCTTTTAAAAGCTCATTTTGTTTTTCTAGTTCATTAAGCTCACTTTCTGTCGACTCAAAAACATCTTTCATTTCTTTTATATCCTTTTGAAATTGATCTGAAAGTTTTACATCCTTTTTAAATCGATTCTGAAAGAGTATAAAATAGAAATACAACTTTTGAACAATTGGATTCATTTCTTTTTCATCTCTTTTACAAATCTTTTGAATTAACTTAAACAACGTTTGGAAAATATTTTCCATTTCATTCAAATCCACAAGCATTGGATTTGCACTAGGCATTGATGCCATGCTTGGTTTTGTCTTAGAAGAAAATTCTTCAGAAGATATTTTTGAAACAGAAGATATACAAGATGATGGAAAATATGTTTGTTCAGCAGAAAGATCTTTTTGAGGAACAAAATTGTCATAAAGTTTGTTCAATTTTCCGTAATCGATTGGTTGTATCTTTAACTCTTGAACTTTTTCATCTTTTTGAAACTCGTTCATTTTTAATTGACTCTTTTCAGCATCCTCAAGAGTTTCCTCAGAATCAAACACATGCAGTTGTTTATTTTTATCACAAAGTTCATAAGCACGATACAACTTAGGAATTTTAGCATAAGCTTGTGAAAGAACATATGGACCGTTATATCCCAAACCCGACTTATGTAAGTTGTCCCGAAAAGCTTTTTGTTCATTTGTAAGCAACCGAAGTGTTTCAGTTGATTTGCCCATTTTACAAACAACATTTTCAAGATCTTTGATTTTAGCTTGTAACTGAAGAATATCATCAAGATATTTTTCCTCTTTGTTACGCTGTGTTTGATTGAAAATCGTTTGTGTCTTTTGATATTCCTCTTTTTGTCTCTTATAATCCTTGACATCTAACTCTAATTTATCTCGTTGTTTTTCTAGATCTCGAATGATATCTCGATCACGAACAAATTGAGACTGAGCTTGTTTATTATAACGTTTTGCCCGTTCATCAGCCTCAAGAAATTCGTTGAGATAATTATTATCCTTGTTAATACCTTCCAAAATCCGAACCCTTTCCTTATACATCTCAAGCTGACTAGTCAAATTCGTGTTTTGTTGTTGGACTTTTTGAGCAAATAATTGTTGTTTTTCAGCTTCCTGAGCTAAGCGTCTTATTTCCTCGTTTGATCCCATTTTCCCTATTTATCACGACGAACCCAAGTAATTTTCAACACAAACTCAAAAATTCAATCTAAATTATCACTTAAACCAAATCACGCACAAACTTTCAGATCCACACAAACTATCAATTCCACACAAATCAAATCGTTCACAAATATCATAGTTTTCTCAGAAGAATCAATTGAAAAGGAATCAAGATTATGATAAAATCATAATTGATCAATTTCAATTGATTATAAATTTTTACGACCAAAAACGTTTCTTGAAAGCACAATTTTCCTATGTGAGATTAATTTCCGATAAACTATAAAAAATAACAAATCCTACTCTAGATTATCAAAGATCGTTTATTTTCTAGAAAGTATCCAACGAAAATGAATCAACAATACGATAAAACCGTAAAGTGAACAACTTCGATGAAATTGATGCGTTTGAAGAACACTTTTCAAAAATGAGCACCACAAATTCGATATAACTGAAAATGTGAGTTTTACCAAATTTGAATCGAAAATGAATCACAAGATCGATAAAACCGAAAATGTGAACACAATCAATTCTCAAGCGTTTTTAGACCTTTTCCGCTAAGTAAAACTACTACACAAATTTGATGAAACAGAAAGTGTGATCCTATAGTAACTTCAAAATCGATGAAACCGAAAATGAAGCACTAATCTATTACAACTCGATAATCAAACAAATACAAAAGAGACGAATACTAAAAATGATTAAACTCCAATCTCTCCAAAATTATAATCATGCTCAAATTAACAACCCGCAATTAAAGACCGTGACTCAAAGTTTTGATAATAGATATATATGTAGCTCATGTTTTTTTATCTACTAACCCACACCAAAACGCAGCTCAAATTTATACAAATTTCCAAATACAAATTTATCAGCCCTATTTTCGAGTCCATACACACGAACTTAGCAATTTTTAGATAAAAAGATTCAGCCCAACAAACATAGGAAAGAAAAAATCATCTCAGCCCAAGATGTATACCTCTTAACGTTTAGGCCCACTTAACACTAAAATCAGATATATAATACTTTGAGACACAAACCCTAATTCTTATAAAAACACACGCCTCTTTTTTCTTTAGAATATCTCACTCTTACTACACATCTCACCCTAACCCTAGTATAACAAATCAGACGCCCCCCTTTTCCAACACAACACTCTTTTCCTTATTCTGATTATCAAAACGAGACTTCAAAACACTCTCTTGATAAAAACAAATACCCTAGCCTTTTTCTTTTCAACTCAACAAATATTCATCAGTTATCATTCCAAGAAAACAAAAATCTTGAAGATCTTAAAACTGACACGGGTAGGTTTCGTTATGTTTTCATTACTTGCTCGTGTTCTTTTTATTTTTCTGATAATGAATCGAAACAAATGATAAGATTTGAACAATCTTGATCTTGCCTTTTTTTGATATTTTCGAAAATCTAAAAAGAAGTTATACTTCTAAAAGGTGATCTATGATGATATGGCTTTTTCGTTGTTTAGATCTTTTAAGGATCTAGCAATCTCGTATGAGATACTTCTTAAAGCCTAACAGAGATCTGATTTGTTTATTTTCTCTTTCGTTTTTATTTTTGATTTCTTGATGAAGTTGAGAGGTGTTGACGAAGTTATGATGAGAAGGATGAGAACTAGATAGTGTCGGATTTGTTTGTGATGAGGAGGGTTTTGTTGTGTCTAGATCTTAGATTTGCATGAAAGTCCTTGTAATAGATCTGTGATGTTACTTCTTTTGTGTTTTAGATCTTTGAAAGTCTATGAGCTTACTGTTATACACACAAAGAACTACTGAGATCTGTTTCACCTTTGTCTTTGTCGAAAACGTTGTCAAATTTGTTTCTGAGTTTAGTTTCGAAATCTGTTATGGAACTATGATGATTAATCTTTTGTGTTATTTGATTTCTCAAACACAAATAGATACAATCTGAGATCTATGAAAAATGTATGACAAGTCTTTTCCGAAAATGAATGTCGAGTTTGATTTTGTGTTTCCGAGTTTGATTCTTTGTCAAAAATGGATTCTGAGTTTGGTTTCAGATCAATGATGAGAAACTTTTTGTGTGAATGGATTTGTTAAAAGTCCGTAGATTTTCATGAAGAACACACAAAGTTAAGCTGAGATCGTGTTTATGATTCTTTAAAAATGGATTCCGAGATTGAATTTCTTGTTTGTGTTTCCGAGTTTGGTACAAGATCTGTGAAGAAAAGTACTTTCGAGTTTGATACATATCTTAGACACAAAACACGATTTTCAAACTTCTGAATTCGATTAGTTTGACCAAAAATCAAACTTCCATCTTTGAAGGTCAAATTTCAATAAAATCAGTTATTAATCCAAATTTGACCAGTCAAACCATTTTGTAACAAACTTTTTACTGAATTTAATTTTTTTTGTAACAAATTTTACTGATTTTGACCTTAATAAGCTGATGATTATCAAAAATAAGCACAAATAAGCAAATTTTGTATAAATTTTGCCTAGATTCTTACGATAAAACCGTAAGCATTCAAACTCGATAAAATCGAGATTAGCAAAATAAGAACAAAATAAGCTCTAATCTGATAAAAAAAAAAAATAATAAAAATAATATACAAATAAAATAAACAAAATAAAAAATAAAAAAAAAATTAATAAGAAATCAAATAATAAATAAGCACATGAAAAATCCAGAATAAGCACAACAGATAATCAGGACCAAAATTAGCAGTAAATGACTTATCAGACCAGAAAAAGCTCAAATAAGCTCAAAATAAGCTGCTGGAATAAGCTGTCAGAATAAGCTAACTGAATAAGCTCCCTAAACAACACAAAATCGCTCTTGCAGCTCTGATACCACTAGTTAGGTCTTGAATTCAGGA
Organism: Tanacetum coccineum; assembly: GCA_026074375.1. Classification (NCBI taxonomy): domain Eukaryota; kingdom Viridiplantae; phylum Streptophyta; class Magnoliopsida; order Asterales; family Asteraceae; genus Tanacetum; species Tanacetum coccineum. Next base: position 79,848 of record BQNB010007006.1, on the reverse strand, counting down.
TCAATAAGCAATAGAGTGTTTAGTCTAGAGAGAGAAAGATTAGAAAGTAGAGAGAGAAAGAGGGAGAAGGAGGATTAGAGAAATGATTAGATTGATTAGAAGACACACCTCACTAATGAGGAGGTGATGGGGGTATTTATACCCATTTTACAAGTATGAGCAAGGTGCTCTTGTCTTTTAGACTTTGGCTATTTAGCCAAGTTTCATGACTTATTTTAGTCACGAACCTTTCATCTAACCTATTACACAATATTATTTTTCTAATTATTACAAGACTCGATCTCAATAAGATCATCACTTTTTATCATTCCTAACACCCTGGTTTGGTCCAGCTGGAGGGCCTTCATCATCATCATGCTTTCTTTTGTAGTCTTTAACTATGTCAGCGACTCCCTTATCCATTGCGTTTTCATCTTCAATCAATGCTTTCATGAGTGCATGGTACAATCAATGATTGATAGGATTTCTGTTAAATGACTTGTTTGCATGCATGGATCGGTAGAGAGCGCTTTTTAGATCATACTCTTTAAGAGCCGCCTTGTCAATAGACTTGATGGTAAACTATGGGTTCTTTTGACTCTCAGCTTGTTCCTTCTTAATCTTGAGAATCTCTGAAGGACTTTTCTTAGATTCTTGTTTAGTTGTTGATGTCGGTTTCTTGGTTAACTCAAGAAGATGCTGCAGAGAATATTTATGAATGAGATATGCCGTGTGTTTCTGCAGTTCCTTTTGAAATACATCTTCGACGTTGGTATTAAGATAACTATCAACAACTGTTGGAACATAGGACTGGAGAACAGCAAGTGCTTCAGAAGAGTGATCAACGGTTTTAAGCTTAGACACATCTTTTTCTGATTTTGCAACTCTTAATTCAACATCAGTAAGTGCTGATGAGGTTGTAAACTTCACTTTAAGTTTTACAACTCCTTAGGCAGGATACCTAACCGTTGTAGTGTAGTATAGGCAAGACACGGGGGTTGTTATCGTTCTCTAGGGGAATAGGCGTCAGTAAAGGTCCTAATTGAATGTAGCTAAGAACTAGAGGTTAAAAGAAGATTATTTTTGTGTTTTTATATTTTATGAAAGCAAGTAAAATCCCAGGTTTTGAAGGTGGTTTGTTTTAAACTACTAATTAAAACTAAATTAAACTAACTAAGATTAGGGGAATTCATATGATGAGAGAATAGTGTTTACTTAATCATGTATGATTCTTGGTAGCTTCTCCTAACTCTATTGCCTTGTCACACTTGTGATGTATATGGTGTACATTCTAATGCATGGCGAATTATCACGACAAATGCCGTCTACGAAATAATAACTAGAGCAACGCACAAGTAAGGTAGTATGCCGACTATTACAAGGCCCCTAGTCTAGATAAACGCGTTTGTATTAATACTTAAAGGGGATCATCTACACACGGGTTAGGTAGTATGAAGACTATTACCGGTGGAATCCTTTCTACACAATCATGTCTCCTAAGACCTCACGATAAGGGACTAAACATGCACACACATCAACAAGAGGCAACAAAGTTAAGATCTACATACCAATTCACATACAATCATAAGCAAACACTTAGAAGATCTAGCCAAGCATGTTCAAGATAGAGGAAGCACAATTATATATCAAACAATAACATATATTAAAAGATAAGAGATAAAAGAACTTCACTATGATGAATCAAGCAACTAGGGATAGTATAGAAGGGTTGATAAACCCTAAAATACTCCCAAAATCTGGTATACCTTGTTCTCCCACGAACTAAACCTTAATTTCTTCTATTAAAAGTGTATATTAAAAACATAGAATTGAGTTTGTATATATAGAATTCAGGTAGCGACGGCGTCGCCATTTTCCAGACGTCATCGCCAAGCTAGGGTTTTTTGGGTCTTCAAACTTGACGGCTGATCCAGACGTTGTCTCCATGATTCAGACGGCGTCCCATTTGAGTCTAGAAGCAGTAGGGCATATTCAGACGGCGTCTCCAGAGCATGGTCTTGAATCTTCATCAATCTTCATACCCTTTAGCTACCTTGTCCGTTTTGTTCCCAAATTGAGCCCAAATTACGTGTATTTCCACCAAATGTCTTCCAAATGCTAAAAATGCAAAAAGAAACGATTAAGCACATATTTAAGACATTTTTGCATGATTATAAGGGTAAAATGACCTCGAAAAAGTGTATAAAATTGCACCTTATCACATACCCCTACACTTGGGATTTGCTTGCCCTCAAGCAAATTAGCTTTTCTTCCTTAACAAGATACATATCGGGGGATTTAACTTACTCTTTAAAAGGCTTCATGGCACAACCAATTAGACCTCGTAACTAGAAGCACGGGGAAAATACACTAGCACCTCATAATTAGTGTTTGGATTCTCTCTCCCTCTCTGATCGCTCTCCGAACACACTATATATAATATATAATATATAAGGAGGATATCAATAATAATCTAGTATAGTATTTTCCGTCGGGTTCTATATAAACGCTTTTAACCAAAGCAATTTTCAAAAACCTTCCGGGTCATTTCCTCGGCGAGAGGTGAATGGAAATCTACATTCAAGTTGTAAATCGAGCTTGATTGTCATTTAAATTTTTGGTTTTGGTTTTAAACTATTTTTAAACTAAAAATTAAACTAATATTAATTCTAAGATTTAAAACTACAAGATTATACTAAAATTTATCTAAAAGATATAAATGACAAATATGGTTGTTAAGTGACGTGAAAAGTTCATCAAGTGTGAATTAAAGTTAATTAACGAATTAAAATCCTTAGAAAAGATATTAATTACTAGATGTGTCATTTAACTATTTTTTCGGGTTTTGTCCTTTAAAATATTTAAACCACAAATCTAAAAAATTCAAAATTATTAATCAATTTAACCCTTTTTCAAGTCCACACTTAAATCCCAAATCACAATATCACTTAACAAGCACTAATAAAATCTACACACTATTCATAATGATAAAATAAGCAAAGCAAAACATTTTATATTAAAACTACACTAATTAATTGAAAAGGGATAGAAAATTGAACCTGAATTGAAGACCCGCAATTAAACGAATACCACCCGATTTATTTAGCTAAAACAAATAATCAAATTCGGTCTATCTAAATAAATCCTTAAGCTTCGCGCCTCATGAGATGACCGGTACCAAAAATTCACAAAAAACTAACAAACTATTAATCGAAACAAAGTTACATATTTGTTAAATCTGTTAACTCGGCCCAACGAATTATCCTTCTAATCAAACACAAATCCAACTTAAATTCTACATACCAAACTCAGCCTACATAGCCCAATTAAACTAAGAAAAGCCCAAGTGCTATTACAAATCAATCGTGGCCCACTCAGATTTAAACCAAATGCAGTAGCAAGCTAATAGGTCCAAGCTTAATTCTTGCAAATCACAGGCAACCCATATCATAAACAGACCAAACGAGCCTAACTATTCTTACAACTAAATGATTATTCTAACCTGAATTGAAAACAATGGAACAAAAAGTTTACGACAAGCATTAACTATTTTGGAATTAAATGAGACAAATAAGCAATTTAAAAACTTCCAGAAAATGAAATAAGCAAAAATACCACTTAATCCACATACTCATAATCTTCGCAAAGTAAATAAGCTAACAATTATACTTCTAAATTATTTAAGCTCAAGTCAAATGAATAAGCTATATGATAGCTTATTCGAAATCTGAAATAAGCTAAGAAAATCAGAAAGTAACAAAGAAATTTAAACGAAAAGCTTAATAATAAGCTAAATCCAAAGGCTTATTAAAAACTTATAAAATGAAACTCATAAAAGAACAAGTACACGAAAATAAATAAGCTAGTAAATAGCTTATCTAATTCATTACATATTGTTAGAAAAGCTCAGCCAATAAGTTTTACAAAAAGCACTAGGAAAAACTTATTATTCGAATAAGAAGTAGAAGAGAAGAATAAAAAGATAAGCCAACACAATTAGCACTTTAAACAAAAACTTTAATTTCATTAAGCTAAAGAGTACAAATAAAAAGATCCAATAAGCTTACAATAAGCTTTTATAATATTTCTAAAACTAAAATGTGCTACACCTACTCCTGAAACTAAATCAAAAAAAAAATTGAAAATTAAATCTAACTCCTAATGCACCAAAATGAAAGGAGTGGGATCATTTTTATAGCCAAGTTGTGGGGGAAATGTGTAAAATCGGTCCAATCATTGGATACTGGATGAGCCAATCATTGGCTTCCTTTCCCTTTCACTCGGATCACCAAGCTGTAAAAGATGTATCCACCGTTGTTAGAAGGCCACGTATAATTCTCTTTTGCTTCATACCAACGCACAATTTAGGACTGTTGGATCAATTTCATGCATTTCACTTGAATTAAATTGAAGATATAAACATCCCTTCCATGTGTCTAATTATCATTTGTCTTCACCAAGATAGTGGAAAGTCATGTGCTGGGGTCTTGATTTATTTATGCTTCACGTGAGCATCAAACGCACCCTTCTCTTTTTTTTGTTTACACAAGACTTGTAACAAATTACTTTGCTACGTGTAAGATTTTAATTTGCCATCAATTAGATAGTGGAGTTGCACATGAGATGAAATGAATTTATTTTGAGGCACATGCTATGATGTTATGCTGACATCATCCTCACCATAATAATTTAATTCAGATTTCTTTATTGGGTTTATGATGGTAATGGGCTGGCCCGATAAAATCCGAAAGCACCATTGGACTCGTTTTCTCGTGCTCTTCCCACTGGTATGCTCGGGGTCTTTTCACGACTTCATCTTAGCTTTGAGTAAAATTAAACTTGACCAAATTGAGCCCGGTAATTCCCATTTTTGCACCGTTTTCAATCCTTTTACCTGCAAGACATAAAAAAATACCAAACAAATATATTTGCAATATAATTAAGCATATTTTAGTATTTTTAGTCTGATTAATAGTGTTTTACGGGGTATAAAAGATGTGTGTTTTAGCAAATACCAAATTCTCCCACACTAAACCATTGCTGGTCCCACACGCAATGTAAATAAAACAATACACAGAAACAAATAATTTTATCCCCTTTTAACTTATGATCCCCTCACAATCAAACAAGAACAGAAAAGGTCCATTAAAATGTTCAAAAATTATTTAATTCACAAGCACCCCTATTTTACCCTTTTTAGCATATTTTTATGATTTTCATAAATTCCAACTTATGTGTGACATAATGTAATGCTTTTATTATTTATTGATAATTTTTAGGATCACGGAACAAAAAACACAAAAAGTGTCCAAATGGATAAATTCATCGTCCCTGACTTTCACCTCTCCAAGCCAAGCTTAAAAACAAGATCATTGCAAAATACAAGTTATGATGCTAACACTACTCATAAAAGCTAACTGTGTACTTACTTTTCCTCCCTTATTTCATAATTTTGTATCTCAAGATTTTATTTAAGTCATATACCCGAAGGCTCTTTAAGACTTTATTTCGATACTTATTAATTCCAAAAATATAGCGTAACGGTTAAAAATGCAATAATTAGTTCCTAGCCTTTTTCAAAAGATCAAATGTCATCAAGATTAAAGTCCACATCGAGGTGACCAAAATTTGGCTTTTATTAAGTTACTTAAGTAAGGTACCATTCATGTCATATACCCTAAGGCTCTTTAAGACATAAATGGACCAATCTTATTTGCACCATATACCCTAAGGCTCTTTAAGGTACAAACAAGACAAAATTTAAGAACAAATCATTACCATATACCCTAAGACTCTTTAAGGATATAAATAAGGCTATATTTCAATCATTAAATTCTACATTACCCCATATACCCCTAAGGCTCTTTAAGGGAATGCAAAATATTTATTCATTGTGATTACATTCTACGTACGCCCATATTTAGTATCCTGATGTGTTATCATCTTAATCATAAGAACTAAAGAAAACTTCTAGTTAAATAATTATTAACCAAAAAAACGACAATCTCTATTTTTAAACATTATTTATAAAGGTGTAACCATGCTTACTGGAGTCGAAAAGGGCCACAATTAATATTATGAGCTTGAAAGAGATTCCAAGCTACTCTCACGTTTAGCATCAAACTTATAATATCTCTTTATCACTCGTCTCTGTTCTTCACAATTTAAAATTTCTAAGAATTGAAAACTCGTGAATTACTTAGCATAATAAAGCAATTTTCATATTCTAAAATCAATTAGGGGAACATTGCAAAATCTGACTTTTCAAGCACTGGACTCGCTTTTTATAGCTCATTGCTATAAAAGATCTAGTTCAAATTTATATTGTTAAGGAGAAAGCTAAGATATAAAACCGGTCGGGTCAAAATTTACTTTTCGTTCTCACCAACGGAAAACCTACATTCATGTCAAAACACTTATTATTTTTATCAACTAATTTCATATTTTTCAACATTTTTCTACACACAATTTTTTATATATATATGAACAATAAACTAGATATCAAGACTTAAAAATTTAAAATTTTTGGCCAAAATGGGGTTGCGAGGGACACAACAAGGCACATGTATGATCACATTTCGATAGGACTCCCCCCCAAACTTAGAATAGAATATTGGCCTCAATGTTAAAAAATGTCGGGTTTTACCCCCACACTTAGGAATGAAAAAGACAAATGCAAAAATTTCCAAGTGTGAAAGGGGAAACACAATAATATACATGATCAGGATTAAGAATTCCATAATTAGCAGAAATCGAAAACCGGATGATTAGAGGATTAGAACAAGCACGGGTCTTCATGATCTTAAGGAATCCTGCAAAAAACAAAACCACATACCATAGAAAGAAACACACCCCCACACTTGGGCTATAAAATATCACACTCACTTATTAATCAAGAAAATAGAAAGAAGAAAAGACACGGGCTGCCTCTCGAGAAGCGCTTGTTTTTGTGCGAGTCTCGAGCTTGACTCTCCCCGAATTCCTTTGTCCTTGGGGCATAAACAGAAGAATGGAAAAATCACCATCGAATTTTCATATGCCACCGGCGTAAGAGAAGAAAAATGAAAAGTGAAAATGCCGGGGTCAAAAATAGTATCGTCACTCCCGGAAGAGAGAGGAAAAGGAGAAACCATCAGATAAGTGAAATAAGGAAGAAAAGTTCGGATAATGAAGTCCGAATCCATCATAAGGGTGGGATGGGTGGGTAACACGTTAGGTACATAAACACGAGGTTCTCCCAAAATATCTTCCATAACAACGCTAGTCAACCCATCCTGATCGGGCTCAATCTCAAAAAGAAACGAATCATACTCGGGAAGAGAGTTATTAGCATGAGTAGTGGTACTGCCACTTTTCCTCTCTTCTGTATGATCGCTAAAAGGCTCAAATTCGGGTAAAGATTTATCGGAATAAGAGAGAAAAGTATCGGACTTCTCAAAGAAAGAGTCACTATCCTTAACGGAGATAGGAAATGAGGAGGGAGACTTGAGCACATGATCATGAGTAGGGTTGTCATTTAAATATTCGATATTAACAATAAGACGATTGATTTTTAATAATTTCTCACGAAGAGTAACGTCTTAGATTTAAAGAATATCTTCTAAATCAAACTCTTTCTCTTCTTGGTCAACATCATTCACCTCCTCTAAACTAACGTACTCGATGTCCTCAAAATCATCGTCATCACTTGAAGTATCATCACTGTTGGAATCGGATAAAATCTCAGAATGATCGCTCAAAGCATCAAAAGTAGAAGGATCTTCACAAACGGGCACATCATACGTATCTTCGGAAATACCCTTGAACTTACTTGGGATTGGGACAAGGTTCTCAACACTAGGAATAGTGTCCAGATGCTCGTCTCCCATACTTAGAGAGTTATCGGGCTCCTTTGATAAAACGGGTGTGATAGCAATGGTATAGTCCTCGTCATCATCGTAGCAAATAGGAATCTTCCAATATCGATCTTTAGCCGCTTGCTCTTCCGCAATTTGCTTTTCTTCATCCTTCTTTTGCATAATTTGACCAACCAAATCACATAAGGATGTCATTTGCTCCATAAGCTTGTTTTGAGAATTTAGAAACTAATTTTGAGCATTGAAGATTGGATGATTGATGGTATATTGCGGGGGTTGAAATTGGTCAAAGCCGAAAGAATTAGAATCATAGAAAGAATTTTGCTCATGATAATAGTCTTCATTCATCGGTTGACATTGAAAAGTCTCATGAGGTCCCCCGCAATTTTCACAACAAAAAAATTGTTGTTGAAAATCATGAAAATCTCCCGGGAAATTAAAGTCTTGATTGTAACACGGTTCCGGATAGATAAACGGAACTTGAGGAGTACAATAGTGACCATAACGAGCATCGTTCCCGTAAAATTTACAAGAATACATAGGAGGTTGTGGAGGTGGGTTGAAAACATTAGGAGAATCATCAACAAAATTAGGTTTGGAATCACAAGTGAATGAATTTTCATCTCCAGAATTGCATGTCGGATGAACACTTGGCAAAGTCTGTGAGAGCTCATAATGGATTGAGTAAATTGTTCTGGATTAGAGATAATCGGAGCTTTCGGTGGACAATTATAACCAATATAAACACCGTTCCCACAAGACTTGCAAGCACATCATTGACAAAAGATATCATCTAACGAATCACCACACTTGTAACAACAATTGTGGTTAATTTGTGGAGGACTTTGCGAGGAATTTTCACCGGGGTCCTGTTTGACAACGAATGGCTCTCGAGGAGCATTAACAACGTTGGTATCGTCATCGGATGACTCGGAAGTGTCTTGGAAATCTTGAAAAACTTCCTCCAATGTCTTTCGTATTAGAGCACATTGTCGACAATATAGACCATGAACCGGGTCTCCACAATTGAGACAAATTTTTTCAAAAATAAGGGGTCGTTGAGACGAGTCGGGTACGGGAACAAGAATCTTGTCTTCAAGACTCCCTTTTGAACAACAAAAGTCTGCAGTGTACAAAGCTCCACAAGACGAGCATTCTTTAATCGAGAAGAGGGGGTTCAAACGATGATCGAGTGACGCCATAAGAATTAAACAATATAGAGGGTTAAGAAAAGAATTAAATGGATAAGAAGGTAAAGGAGAATATTTTTAGATTTTGAAAATAATACATAAGAAAAGAAATAAAAATAAGAAAGAAAAATATTTTTGGAATATTTTTTTTTTTTTTTTTTTAATAATTACGAAAATAAACTTTCCGAAGAAAGGATCTTCAAGGCTCGAACACCAACAATCCCGTAAAAATCGCTACACTTCTCCCCGGCAACGGCGCCAAAAACTGATCGCTCTCCGAACACACTATATATAATATATAATATATAAGGAGGATATCAATAATAATATAGTATAGTATTTTCCGTCGGGTTCTAGATAAACGCTTTTAACCAAAGCAATTTTCAAAAACCTTCCGGGTCGTTTCCTCGGCGAGAGGTGAATGGAAATCTACGTTTAAGTTGTAAATCGAGCTTGATTGTCATTTAAATTTTTGGTTTTGGTTTTAAACTATTTTTATACTAAAAATTAAACTAATATTAATTCTAAGATTTAAAACTACAAGATTAAACTAAAATTTATCTAAAAGATATAAATGACAAATATGCTTGCTAAGTGACGTGAAAAGTTCATCAAGTGTGAATTAAAGTTAATTAACGAATTAAAATCCTTAGAAAAGATATTAATTACTAGATGTGTCGTTTAACTATTTTTCCGAATTTTGTCCTTTAAAATATTTAAACCACAAATCTAAAAAATCCAAAATTATTAATCAATTTAACCCTTTTTCAAATCCACACTTAAATCCCAAATCACAATATCACTTAACAAGCACTAATAAAATCTACCCACTACTCATAATGATAAAATAAGCAAAGCAAAACATTTTATTTTAAAACTACACTAATTAATTGAAAAGGGATAGAAAATTGAACCTGAATTAAAAACCCGCAATTAAACGAATACCACCCGATTTATTTAGCTAAAACGAATAATCAAATTCGGTCTATCTAAATAAATCCTTAAGCTCCGCGCCTCATGAGATGACCGGTACCAAAAATTCACAAAAAACTAACAAACTATTAATCGAAACAAAGTTACATATTTGTTAAATCTGTTAACTCGGCCCAACGAATTATCCTTCTAATCAAATGCAAATCCGACTTAAATTCTACATACCAAACTCAGCCTACATAGCCCAATTAAACTAAGAAAAGCCCAAGTGCTATTACAAATCAATCGTGGCCCACTCAGATTTAAACCAAACGCAGTAGCAAGCTAACAGGCCCAAGCTTAATTCTTGCAAATCACAGGCAACCCATATCATAAACAGTCCAAACGAGCCTAACTGTTCTTACAACTAAATGATTATTCTAACCCGAATTGAAAACAATGGAACAAAAAGTTTACGACAAGCATTAACTATTTTGGAATTAAATGAGACAAATAAGCAATTTAAAAACTTCCAGAAAACGAAATAAGCAAAAATACCACTTAATCCACTTACTCATAATCTTCGCAAAGTAAATAAGCTAACAATTATACTTCTAAATTATTTAAGTTCAAGGTCAAATGAATAAGCTATATGATAGCTTATTCAAAATCTGAAATAAGCTAAGAAAATTAGAAAGTAACAAAGAAATTTAAACAAAAAGCTTAATAATAAGCTAAATCCAAAGGCTTATTAAAAACTTATAAAATGAAACTCATAAAAGAACAAGCACACGAAAATAAATAAGCTAGTAAATAGCTTATCTAATTCATTACATATTGTTAGAAAAGCTCAGCCAATAAGTTGTACAAAAAGCACTAGGAAAAACTTATTATTCGAATAAGAAGTAGAAGAGAAGAATAAAAAGATAAGCCAACACAATTAGCACTTTAAACAAAAACTTTAATTTCATTAAGCTAAAGAGTACAAATAAAAAGATCCAATAAGCTTACAATAAGCTTTTATAATATTTCTAAAACTAAAATGAGCTACACCTACTCTTGAAACTAAATAAAAAAAAATAGGAAATTAAATCAAACTCCTAATGCACCAAAATGAAAGGAGTGGGATCATTTTTATAGCCAAGTTTTCACACCCCACCAAGGCGGAACCGCGAGGAGTAACATATTAATAAACATCACACAAGATGATAGATAAAACACCATACATGAGTTTAAACAAAAGAAAGTTATCCGAATTACAACATCACAAAGTACAAGTTTAAAAGTACATGAAACATCATAAGTTGTTTCTCTCCGAACATGGATATTCAAAAGACATGGTTCTTACAATTATGCAGATGTCTTGACGTAACTAAAAAACACGGCTTCCACCTTGGGAACATCACCTGAAAAGCATGATAAAACGGTCAACTATCAAAATAGTTGGTGAGCTCACAAGATTTTATACACAAAATGTAGTTTTAAATAAAGAGTAGATGTCCGATAAAAGTTTGCCAACCCAATGGCAAGTTATCAAAAACAGTTGCCCAAACCAAAATCAATTTCAAATAAGTTGAGAGTCCAAAACAAATCAATGTATATGTATTCTATAGTGATTATGCGAGGCACTACTTAAATGTATTCAGCCTAACCGTTCCAACATCTAATCAAGTTCTAGTTGTATAGTGTGGCACAAGCACTTAGTACTATGCACCATTGTGCGGGGAGTGAGGAAGGGTTAATATCCTAATAGCGCTATCCATAAGTACTAACGTCTTAATCCCGTTGATGGGGAAAATGAGTTAAAAGTAGTGGCGGGTTCCAAGCATACAACAACATACATATTAAGTTCAAGATTTCAAGTTTAACATTCAAGTTCAAGTTCAAGTTAAGTTCAACACGATTCAAAAAAACAGTTCAAAACACGTTCCACAAGTTTGCAAAGTTAAAACCATGGTTCAATAAGTTCAGGTTATGCTCGAAAGTTTATAAAACATAACAGTACGAGCATAGAAATTTAATAAAATACATCATGCTTTCCACCCCAAAACAGTTAAAATATGCAAAAAGATGGGGATGTGAGAAACTCACCTTAAAAGTTAGGTCAATCGTTGACTTCACAGCAAATCACAACAAGTTACGCAACCCAAACGAACGCGCACCCTTCTACTCGAGACCTAAGGTAAATAAATATACCTAATTAGATCCTAATTGATATGCTCGGATGTTATTAATTTCTATTGTCTATGTTTTATGTCATATTTTTATTTTTGACCATGGTTCGCTTGTTATTGTTTCTCAGAAATCACAAAATTTACCCGGTTTCACGTTGTTTCAAAAGGTATGATTGACTAAATAAAAATAAAAGTCATTTATTTATTTTTACGCCTTTTTATACATATTATTAACAGGTGATATGTAGTGTGTCCTCATAGCATTAGAAACAATTTTTATAATGCTGAGCCACTCAAATTGACCAAATTCCAAACTACTCCAATTCAGCCCAACTTTTTGCATTTTAATAACCTGATCACTTTTTAATCACAATTATGCCTTGGACTTCTGGAAACATTTTATTAACATATTAAACTAATTGTGAACCGAATTTTAGCCATGAAAGTGTTCCCAATATTTATTTGTGGTCCAAACAAGTTTGATAAAAAATTTAGTCCAAAACAGTCCCAATGAGTACTCTACACGATTCAATGTCAAATATGTCCAAAAAGACTCATATTTCTAAATTTTCTCTGGGACCCCAAAGCCAACATTCATATACAAGATTTAGTGGTGTTGTGGGTCCCTCTTATGCTAGTATGACAACTTTATGGTGACTTAAAGTGGATATAAGTTTTGGATCAGCATGCATTTTCAGTCTTTATTCTTTACAATATCCCATGTTTTGCCCATATTATTAATTCTAGTCACTAATGACCAATCATATTAAGATAATACATAAATATACTAAACTTTAAGAGGTGGTTTGAAAAGGAAAGATTAATTTATAAAGATTTTATGGGGCTTTCAAAATCTGATAATTCTATTTGCAATTTATGTTAAACTTTCTGACTCATCGTGCATATTTTTTCAAAAATACTATGTGCCTTTACAGGTTTTTGACAAAACTAAAATGTTGTAGAGGACTCATTGAAGTTAATTTACAAAAAAAAGTAGCCATAACTCGAAAAATTGAGTGAGTTACACCTATTTTAGTGAAGAACAATTTTTCAATCAGCCCACTATGTTCATTTTACTCTAACTTTGCATGCATTTATCAAACCATTTTAACTCAAAAACGACCACACCAAGTGTTGGTACCCTTTTTAACATCCATTTTAGTGCTGGAAAATCTCTCAGATTAAATTTATAGTTTACTTATTTGACAAAAGCTTATGCAAGAATTAAAGTGCAAGAATGAAAGAAATAGCTCTCTTGGTGCAAGAACAACACAAGTTATCTTGCACCAACGTTTGTACCTTGATTAGTGAATGATGAGAGTGATGATTAGGTGCTGAGATGATTTAGTATCTTGGTAGAACCCTTATATGACCTCTTGATTCATGATTCTTAACCCAATCTATCTAGATTACCCTTAAACATTGTTGTTCTTGATTCAAACCCTTAAAAATCTTGATTGTTTCTTATGTTTTCTCCTTGTGGTTGGTGTTTTTAGAGAGAGAAGAGAGGGAGTATGATCTGAGATTTAGTGATAGAAATGAGGTAGAGAGTGGTTTTGCATGTTAAGAATTCGAGGTGAGTTGTAGAGTTAGTGGTTATTGTATATGAAAAAGAAGTGAGTGTGATGGTTAGTAAGATAAAAAGCAATAGAAGTTTTAAGTGGTTACTTGGGGTGGTGTCTCAGATGGAGCTAAACTTATCATCATATTGTATGCATAATTTATTAAGTATTTGATAGTGTAAGTGTTAAATAAAAGGTGTAGGCTAAATTGCAAAATTTGTGCACATTCGGTAAATACGTAAAAAGCCGTAAAAACGTAAATTTTGAGATAGTTTGTGATTTTATTAATTTATGTTTTCCCATGTGTTTTGACATTATTATAATGTTGTTTGAGCATATCATTGGTGTTTTAGGACCCGTTAATTAGGATTCGTTTAGGTCAAAGGTGGTTGCGTAACTAGGGTTTCCTATTAAAAACAAGCGTTAAACGATAAAAATAGTATGGCCACATAAAAGCAACTCCACAAATAATTAAAAGAGTCAATTAACATACGTTTGCTTTCGGTTACTGACCTTAAAATTGACGGATGTCACAGTTTTCCCCTGTTAAAGGGAATTTCGTCCTGAAATTTAAGTTGCTCGTAGCTCGCGTATAGGTGAGGATACTTGCGCTTCATCTCGTCTTCTCGTTCCCAAGTAAATTCCGGTCCTCGTCAGGAATTCCAACGAACTTTTACAATAGGAATCCGTATCTTTTTCAGCTTCTTGACCTCACGGTCCATGATTTCTATAGGTTCTTCAACCAAAATGCAAGGTTGTCGGGGATATTGACTTCTTCTAAACCGGAGTTCAAAGTTACGTCAGCTAGGCATTTTTTCTAGTTTGACACGTGAAACGTGTCATGAACTCCTACAAGTTCTTGTGGTAAGCGCAACCGATAAGCTACTGGACTGACTCGTTCGACAATTCTCGCATAGGTCCCACGTATCTTGGTGAAAGGTTGCTTCTCTTACCAAAACGTACCACGCCTTTCCTAGGCGACACCTTGAGTAGTACCTTATCACCGACACTAAACTCTAACGGTTTTTGCCAATTATCGGCATAACTCTTTTGGCGATCTCGTGCGGTCTTCAATCTTTCCTTAATTTGGACAATCTTGTCGGTGGTCTCTTGGATAATTTCCGGTCCAATTAACTTGCTTTCTCCTACTTCTGCCCAAGCTATGGGCGTTCGACACTTCCTTCCATACAATGCTTCAAATGGAGCACATTTCACGCTCGAGTGGTAACTGTTATTGTATGAAAACTCTACTAACGGCAGATGAGTATCCTAGTTGCCGCTAAAATCAATTGCGCAAGCTCTAAGCATATCTTCTAATGTTTGAATGGTATGCTCACTTTGGCCATCGGTTTCAGGATGGTAGGCTGTATTTAAATCCAGTCTCGTTCCCAATGCTTTCTGTAGTGATTGCCAAAATCTTGATGTGAAATAACTGTCACGATCAGATATGATTGACACAGGCACACCGTGCCTTGCTATGATTTCGTTGATGTATAGTCTTGCAAGTCTTTCTATCTTGTAGTCTTCATGGATAGCTAAGAAATGTGCTGATTTTGTCAGTCGATCGACAATGACCCATATCGAGTCATGTCCGCTACTGGTTCTTGGTAACTTGTTTATGAAGTCCATTGTGATGTTCTCCCATTTCCATTCTGGAATCTCAGGCTGCTGAAGTAATCCCGAGGCTTTCTAGTGTTCTGCTTTGACTTTAGAGCAAGTCAAACACTTACTAACATACATAGCAATGTCCTTCTTCATTCCGCGCACCCAGTATTAAGACTCGAAGATCATTAGTACATTTGTTGCTCCAGGATGTACGGAATACCTTGTAGCATGGGCTTCATTCATTATCAAAGTTCTCAAATTTCCATAGATTGGTACCCAAATTCGTTCAGGCTAAGATATAATCATATTTCTTTTCTCTCAAGCTGTTTTGTCCACCCTTCAACCATTTCTGCGGTGGATCGGGTGTTTTACGCTCTTGGATAGCTTCGGCTCTGAGCTCTCCATGTATTCCTAGCCTTAATGCTAGAGTGAATTGTCATGCTCATAGCTCGAGCTCGTCTTGGTTTCAACCGTTCCTTCCTGCTCAATGCATCAGCCACTAACATTCGGCTTTACTTGGGTGGGTGGCGATATCTCGCAGTCTAATCGCTCTAAAAAGTTCTATCAGTGTCTCCTGGGGATATTTAATTCCTTTTGATCGAAAATGTGCTGAAGACTCCTATGATCGGTGTAGATTACGCTCCTTGTTCCATACAAATAGTGTCTCCAGGTTTTAAGAGCAAATACTACGGCGCCCAACTCTAAATCATGAGTGGTGTAGTTCTTCTCATGGATTTTGAGTTGTCTGGATGCGTATGCAATTACCTTGTTCCTTTGCATCAGAATGCAACCAAAACCTTGATTTGAGGGGGTCATAGTAATTACTACCAAATCTATCGGTGCCCTCAGAAGTGAGAATAGGGAGCTCACACAACATGTCCTTCAATGTCTGAAAGGCATTCTCCTGCTCATCACCCCAATCAAACTTTTTGTTTTTCTGAGTCGGCAAAGTGAGAGGCTTTGCAATCTTCGAGAAATTTGCAATAAATCGCCTATAGTATCCCGCCAATCCTAAGAATGAACGGATCTCGGTTGGGGTCTTCGGGGGCTTCCAATTTTTCACCGTCTTTTTAATTTTGCTTGATCCACCATGTTATACCTTTCACTGTTCACTAACATGGTCCAGGAAAAAAAATGAACCTCTTGTAGCCAGAATTCGCACTTTGAAAATTTCCCGAACAATTTCTCTTTTTTAAGCAACTCCAATATCAATTTTAGGTGAACTTCATGCTCCTCCTTGGACTTTGAATAAATTAAGATGTCGTCAATAAAGACGATGACAAACTTGTCAAGGTACGGCCTACATACGCGGTTCATAAGGTCCATGAATACCGCAGGAGCATTAGTCAGACCGAAAGGCATGACCGTGAATTCAAAATGTCCGTATCTCGTCCTGAATGCAGTTTTGGGAATATCTTCTTCGCGTACTCTCAACTGATGGTAGCCAGATCGAAGATCTATTTTTGAAAAATACCGCAACCCTTGCAACTGATCGAACAAGTCATCGATCCTAGGAAGAGGGTAGCGGTTCTTGACAGTTAGCTTGTTCAGCTCTCGATAATCTATACACATACGGAACGAACCATCCTTCTTTTTAACAAACAAGACTGGGGCTCCCCAAGGTGAAGAGCTAGGTCGAATGAAACCTTTTTCTTGCAGTTCTTTAAGTTGGTTGGATAGTTCTTGCATTTCCGTAGGTGCCAAACGATAAGGTGATTTTGCAACAGGCACAGCTCCAGGAATGAGTTCTATGCAGAACTCCACTTCACGAGATGGGGGTAAACCCGATAAATCTTCTGGAAACACACCAGGGAACTCACATACAACAGGGATGTCTTTAAGTTTTTGCTCGTTCACTTTCATGGCCTTCAACTTGTTTTCAGGTTACTTCGGGACGGTTCTCCATGAACTTCTAAATGAATCCCTGTTGTAATGGAATTTGAAAAATTTTCTCATAGCAAAATACTTAGCTCTCAGCCTTTGGCCAACCAATTCCATTTCATACGACCACGTCCTCAGGTCTTTATACCATAGCCAAAGGAAATTAAATCCATGATAAATGTGATGACCATTAGCTCAAGTCTACACCTCGAATTAATCTTATTTGTTCTACTATACGCCACTAGCTATTTCAATCTCATAATCGGGGCTTATTGGACACTAAGGTATCCTGTTTAATCAATGGCAAAGAATTTGGTAGTATAAAGCTATAATCAGCAAACTAGAATCAAACAGAACATGACGGATGATCATTTAGAGAGAATGTACCCGTCACGACGTTCGGGTCTTGTAGGGCTTCATGAACACCTAAGCCAAAAGCTTCCCCCTGTGCTCGATTCCTGTTGTTCCCTTGGTTGTTATTTCCTTCAAATGCTAGCACAGGGTTTGGGCGGTTTCCTCCTGAGGTAGTGGCTCGATTCATCCTTGGGCAATTCCTCCTAAAGTGGTTAGGATCTCCACACTCATAACAAGTTGGCCTTGGTCTTTCATTAGCAGCTCTACCTGTATAGTATCGGGTAAAGTGACCCACTTGGTTACATCGACGACACACAGGGCAGTTACCAGAATGATGGAAGTTGCATTTTGCAAACTTCGGATGTTGACCAGCATACTGACGTTGTCCTTGACCGTGCTCCGAAACAGTCAGAGCAAAGTTCCCTCCAGTTCTGTGTCTCTTGTTCCTATCATCCCTTCCTCGGTTCCTGTTCTGATCATTCGACCTTCTTTTGTTTCCAGCATTTTCCTTCTTTTTGAAAAGTCCATCTTTAATACCATCGGTGGTCAGGCGGTTGGCCATACTCACAACACCCTGAATTATAGCAGGTTCGGATGAAGTGACAAGTGGCTTGATCTCAGGAGCTAAACCTTGAATGTAGCGATTGACATGTTGGCTCTCAGGGGTAACCATGTGTGGCACCAACCTTGCTAACTCATGAAATCTAGCTGTATACCCATCAATATCTGACCCAACCATCGTGTGGTTCCAAAATTCTGATTCCAACTTTTGGATTTCATCATCAGGGCAATATTCTTTCATCAGCAACTTTTTAAAATCTTCCCAAGGTTGGGCTATAGCAGCGGCCCGTCCTTGGGTTTAAACAAGGGTGTTCCACCAAGTTAAGGCGCGGCCTTGCAGCATACTAGCAGCGAATTCAACTTGGCTCTCTGCGGGGCACTTTGTGATATGAAGCACAGACTCAGTGCTTTCAAACCAGGTTAGTAAACCAACTGCACCTTCTGTGCCAAAAAATTCCTTGGCACCAGAAGCCCTGAATGTTTTGATATTGCATCTTGGAGTGGCCTCTCTTTGATTTGTTCGGTTTCCTCTGAGGGCTTGAACAAGTTGAGTTAGCAGATTCGGCAATGCAGCATTAAGTTGTCGGGTTACTTCATCTGCTGTTTCATTACGAGGATTAGTGTTGTTGGCAGAGCTGCTACGTGTGTTTCTTCCCGCCATAATTCTACAATTTAACACAAAATTTCACTTTGTCAGAAACTTGACAAACCGTACCTTCAAACAGTTCATATATATTCACAGAAATATAGTTTAAAGAGCTGTGAACATATTTAAAAAAGATCTCTATCACAGTTAGGGTTGAATAGAACACCTTTAATGAAGTGTTTAAAATGAATAATCAAGCATAGATAAGATGTACCATACCAATGTAAAGTCAATTATGTTTTAGTATTTTACCAAAATTTAGTGGTATACATATTCAGATGATAGGCAAGTTTTATATATAAGAAATATTTGTATTTTCTCTCACAATTAAATAATATTAAATAAACATGGTTTTCAGATTTTTTTTACAAATATATGTATTAAATTGGTTGCCAATAAAATTGATTAATAGACAATTATTTAAATGAAGCATTGTAAAAGTTTATCATTTTGTTTGTTATATAAGTAAAATTTGAATAATTAGGAGATAAACTTTTTACAAAACTTCTTTTCAAAAAGATAATGATAACATTATAAATCAAAATTTGACACTTTATTTACACAACTGATTCCAAAAATTCATTGTATCATAATAGAGAAACATTTAGTAATCTAAAAGAGCGTGAAATTAATCGTGCGGGCAACTACGCTAGTACACCCTCATTGGTGTATCTGCCAACAACTATCCGGGGGGACAAGGGGTTTGGTATTAGGGATTAAGGATAACACGCCGGCATTCTATGCTTTTAACCCACTTTCTCTTTAGTCGCGTTGTATCCATGTCGAAATAAAACAAGGACGTGACCAAAATATGGGTCGACGTAGCTCTAATAGCGAAGAATGATGTCTTAAATGTGTGCAGTACGTAGATCACCTTAATTGCTCGCCTCGTATCTATGACTCGGAATCTATCAACTGAGTCCTACTTAAGGACTTATGCGGGTATGGGTACGAAAAGTATTTAGGTGTATCGTCGCGACTCACATCGCGAATATCATTACGCGTGATGACGGATTATAGTACATATTGTGGACTTAATGGTGTTCTTCATACAAGGTACCTGACGGGACAGTTGTGGCACTATAATGGACTGTAAGATGTGAAAGCAAACTCTAGGCAGGGTATCAGATATATCTAATCAAAGACAAGCATGATGTATTTAAATACAAATAGTGGACATCTAGAGTATGCAGTATACAGTGCACATAATTCCTAGTATTGCTTTTTAGTTGACTAAAGTGGAAGGTCGGTTTTAAAATCGTTTTTAAAATATATGACTAACCCTTAGCAGAGTTTTGCATGATACTCCTTAAATTAGACATTGTGATCAAGTTATGTCTAATTTAGGTCTAATGATATAACCACTTGGACTAGTTGACTCGTTTCATGTTCGGTGTTTTTAGAAAAAGAAAATCATTTTGGTTATAGTTCGGATTTTTATTTTTGAAAAACCGGCGTTCTCTATAACCTTAGGGCTCTGATTACCAATCTGTCACACCCCACCAAAGGCGAACCTGCGCGGGGTAAAAATTATTAATAAAACATCACCACATGATGATTAGATAAAAACAACCAAACATGAGTTTAAACAAAATGAATAGTTATCCGAATTACAACAATCACAAAGTACAAGTTTAAAGTACATGAAACATAATAAGTTGTTTTCTATCGACATGGATATTCAACAAGAACATGGTTCTTGCAATTATGTAGATGTCTTGACAATAACTGAAAAAAACACGGCTCTAAGTTTCCACCTTGGGAAACTGTCACCTGAAATGATGATAAAACGCGTTCAAATATGACTATAAGTTGTGAGTCACAAGTTTTTATACAAAAATGTAGTTTTAAATAATGAGTAGATGTCCGATAAAAGTTTGCCAACCCAAAATGGAAGTTTATCAAAAAAACAGTGCCCAAACAAAAATCAATTTCCATAAATAGTTGAGAGTTCCAAAACGAATCAAATGTATATGTATGCATAGTTGATTATGCGAGGCACTACTTAAACGTATTCAGCCTAACCGTTCCAACATCCAATCAAGTTCTAGTTGTATAGTGTGGCATAAACAATTAGTACTATGCACCCTTGTACGGGGAGTGAGGAGGGGCTAATCTCCTAATAGTGCTATCCATAAGTACTAACGCCTCAATCCCGTTGAGGGGGAAAGTGAGTTAAAAGTAGTGGCGGGTTCCAAGCATACAACAACATACATAATAATTTCAAGTTCAAGTTCAAGTTCAAGTTCAACACAATTCCAAAACAAGTTCAACACGTTCCACAAGTTTTCAAAGTTCAAAAACCAAGTTCAATAAGTTCAGGAGTGCACGAAAGTTTATTAATAACATAATGTACGTAGATTAGAAATTTAATAAAATACACTTGCTTTCCACCCCAAAACATTTAAAATCATGTAAAAAGGGGAATGTGAGAGACTCACCTTAAAAGTTAGGTTAATCGTTGACTTCATAGCAAATCACAACAAGTAGGCAACCCAAACGAACGCGCACCCTTCTACCCGAGACCTAAGGTAAATAAATATACCTAATTAGATCCTAATTGATATGCTTGAATGTTATAATTGCTCATTGTATAAGTTTTATGTTCACATTTTATGACCAAGGTTCGCTTGTTAATGTTTCTCAGAAAATCACAACTTTACCCGGTTTCACGTTGTTTCAAAAGGTTGATTGACTAAATAAAAGTCATTTATTGTTTTAGCCCTTTTAATACATAATATTACCAGGTGTTTAGTGTGTCTCATAGCAATAGAAACAATTTTTATAATGCTTAGCCCACTCAAATTGACCAAACTTCCAAAACTACTCCAATTCAGCCCACTTTTTGCATTTTAATAACCTGAGCACTTTTTAATCACAATTATGCCTTGGACTTCTGGAAACATTTTATTAACATATTAAACAAGTTTATCTATGAAAGTGTTCCCAATATTGATTTGTGGTCCAAACAAGTTAGATAAAAAATTTAGTCCAAAACAGTCCCAATGAGTACTCTACATGATTCAATGTCAAATATGTCCAAAAAGATTCATATTTCTAAATTTTCTCTGGGATTTCAAAGCCAACATTCATATACAAGATTTAGTGGTGTTGTGGGTCCCTCTTATGCAAGTATGACAACTTTATGGTGACTTAAAGTGGATAAAAGTTTTGGATCAGCATGCATTTTCAGTCTTTATTCCTTACAATATCCCATGTTTTGCCCATATTATTAATTCTAATCACTAATGGCCAATCATATCAAGATAATACATAAATATACTGAACTTTCAGAGGTGGTTTGAAAAGAAAAGATTAATTTATAAAGATTTTATGGGGCTTGCAAAACTGAAAGTCAAATCTGCCAATTTTGTTAACTTTCTGCACACCAATCTTGCATAATTTTTTCAAAAATACTATGTGCCTTTACAGGTTTTTGACAAAACTAAAATGTTGTAGAGGACTCATTGAAGTTAATTTACAAAAAAAAGGTAGCCATAACTCGAAAAATTGAGTGAGTTACACCTATTTTAGTGAAGAACAATTTTTCAATCAGCCCACTATGTTCATTTTACTCTAACTTTGCATGCATTTATCAAACCATTTTAACTCAAAAACGACCACACCAAGTGTTGGTACCCTTTTTAACATCATTTTAGTGCTGGAAAAATCTCTTAGATTAAAGATTTATTGTTATTTAATTTGACAAAAAGCTTATGCAAGATTCAAGTGCAAGAATGAAAGAAATAGCTCTCTTGGTGCAAGAACAACACAAGTTATCTTGCACCAACGTTTGTACCTTGATTAGTGAATGATGAGAGTGATGATTAGGTGCTGAGATGATTTAGTATCTTGGTAGAACCCTTATATGACCTCTTGATTCAAGATTCTTAACCCAATCTATCTAGATACCCCTTAAACATTGTTGTTCTTGATTCAAACCCTTAAAAATCTTGATTGTTTCTTATGTTTTCTCCTTGTGGTTGGTGTTTTTAGAGAGAGAAGAGAGGGAGTATGATCTGAGATTTAGTGATAGAAATGAGGTAGAGAGTGGTTTTGCATGTTAAGAATGAGGTGGTTGTAAGAGTTAGTGGTTTTGGATATGAAAAGAAGTGAGATGGGATGGGTAGTAAGATAGAAAAGCAATAAGCAAGGTTTTAAGTGGTTACTTGGGGTGGTGTCTCACATGGAGCTGAACTTATCTTCATATTGTATGCATAATTTATTAAGTATTTGGTAGTGTAAGTGTTAAATAAAAGGTGTAGGCTAAATTGCAAAATTTGTGCACATTCGGTAAATACGTAAAAAACCGTAAAAACGTAAATTTTGAGATAGTTTGTGATTTTATTAATTTATGTTTTCCCATGTGTTTTGACATTATGATAATGTTGTTTGAGCATATCATTGGTCGTTAGGACCGTTAACTATGATCGTTAGTTCAAAGGTGCGTTCGCGTAACTAGGGTTCCTAATAAAACAAGCGTTAAACGCTAAAAATAGTATGACCACATAAAAGCGACTCAACAAATAATTAAAACAGTCAATTAACATACGTTTTCTTTCGGTTACTGACCTCAAAATTGACGGATGTCGTAATCGGTTACCACTAATCCTTAGTAGATCGGTTACAACTAATCTGAAACCCAAAATTTTAAAAACACAAAAAGATACCTTTTTGATGGTTGTTTTGAAAAAATTCTTGTACAACTAGTGTTACTAATCCTATAGGAACAAGAAAAATGGAAACTTTAAGGTTTTTAAGCCGAAAAATTTAAAATCATGATTTTGTTCTTTATATGGTTTTCGAACATAATAAGGTGAACAAAAGTGATATTTTTCAATGATTCTAAGCACATACACCTATATCCAAGGATACTAGATCAACTTTACCTATGTAAATGATCTTTTAGTGTATAGAGGAGCTTCAAAAACAAAGGAAAATAAGAAAAATACGTACAGTTTTGCAAGAAAAACAACACGAATCAAATGTAAAACACAAAAACTAAACACACCACTCTATGGCTCTTGATACCAATTGAATGTTATCTAATAACATACTTGTTGAGGGAAAAAGAGGTAGTTTTAGAGAGAGAGAGTGGTTGGATAAACACTTTAGAGAGAGAAAGTAAACATGAAAAGAAAATGCATTAAGTATGTGTGAAAATGAACAACTAACCACCCTTTCCATGGCATGGAAAGGGTATAAATACCTATTATTTGGACGTAGGCTTGGGCCTTCATGGGTTTGTCCGTGGGCTTTTAGCTAACTTCCTATGTAAGTTTCCAAATATTAACTTAACGAGCTAACTACAATTATCTAGGGAATTGACCGACACTTTCGTGTTCCTAACAAAAATGAGAAAAAAAATATAAAAACACCGGGTTGTCTCCTGGGAAGCACTTTTGTTTCAACCGGTCTTTAAGTTAGACCTTTTTCCACCCGCTCTTTATTTATCCATGATTCGCTCGTACTTATCCCCATGAGCGAATTTCTTCATAATCATTTGCAACGTCTCTTGTTACATGATCATCGTCAATGATGATAAAACCTGTAAGACTAGGAAAATTTCCAACAAAAATAGGTATATCTATCAGAGTTTCGGCTGGACTCTTCCTTTCATGATCGTCCTTGTCCATAATTATGGAATAATAAAAGCTTTTGGTTATTAAATTAATGGAAAAGGAAGGGAGGTAGTCAGCATTAACATTTTTATATCCAATCAGGCAAGAAAAATTCATTTTATAATAACACTTAAAGCTGATTTTAACATTATCAGGTTCATTGACAAAAGTTGGCTCAAAATTAACACCTTGATTCGTCTTGGGTTCTAGAGGAGTGTCCAAATCATTTAATTCAATGTAGTTATCGTAAAGTGGGTTGAATGACTCGTTATTCTCTCCTATAAGCTTAGTTTTTGAATCAAGATCTTTTAACATAAAGACCCTTCTGATTATGCTAGTGGCGGGCTTAATACTTTTGAAAACAAGTTTTTCTTCCTCGCCCCCTAGAGTAATTTTTCTTTTGTAAACATCAATCTTGGAATGGGCAGTAGACAAAAATGGTCGACCGAGGATCAAAGGGACATCGTCGTGCTCAGGTATGTCCAAGATGATAAAGTCTTTAGGGAAAATAAATTTTCTAATCCTTACTAGCACGTTTTTAGCAATATCCCTTGGCTGTTTTATTGTTCTGTCAGCCAGTTCAATGGTCAACCTAGTGTGAGATAAAATTCCTAGACCAAGGTTGGTGTAGGTAGAAAATGGAATAACACTCACACTTGCTCCTAGGTCAACAAGGGCTTTACCAAAACAAACATTATGAATAAAACAAGGTAAAGTAAAGCTTCCTGGGTCTTTTTCTTTCTAAGGCAAGGTGTGATCATAAGCTTCTAGAATCTTCAAATCTTGTTCCTTTCTCCAATCATTACAGCAGTAGTTTTGTAGTCGCCTTGGGAAGGGAACTGTTTCAGAAATTATGCTTCTGTGCTGTGAGCCCGATACGACGTATAGACTACATCCCACACGACGTATCTCAGATGAATTAGCTTTAGTGGTTGAGATCGATTTTACGTAGTCCCTTGGGTTTGGTTCTGTAGAGCCGGGCAAACCTCGAATTCCTCTTTCATGTAAGACTTTGCTCATTTGACCAATTTGAATTTCCAAGGTCTTAGTCGATGCTCCTTGATTTCTTATAGCTGCATCGATAGAAGCCTGAATATCCTTGATTATTTTCATGTTCTCTTCGTGTCTCTTCGCTGATTCAGCCATGAATTTGGTTAGTGATTCCTCCAATGTTTGTCTTCGATCAAGGTACGCAGAATTTCTGTTGTTGCGTTGGTAGAATCTTGGCCCTGCAGCTCTATACTGTCCTCCAGGTGCTCCAAACTGTGTGTCCTAAGCCTCTTCAAAAGTATTCCCTTCTTCCTTGTCTAGACAATCCTTTGTGTAGTGTGGTCCTTTGCACAATTTGCATCCGACCTAAGCAGCGTATACTTTCTCGTTGACTTTATTAATTTCTCTCCCGAGGTTGTTGAGTTGGGCTTGTATAGCAGCTAGTCCGTCAGAAGTTTTAGTACTTTTGGCTTTTGAAGATGTTCCGTTATGTCATTTCTGTGAGTATTCGGCCATTTCTTGGATGGCTATTTTTGCATTAGCAGTAGTTTTAGTGGGAATGGCACCTTTAGAGTCAAGGATATGTCTAGTAGGAACATCGAGCCCATTATAAAACAAGTGTTCTTTAAATCTTTCCCGTGCTCGGAAAAGGCTTTCGTCTGGTTCTTGCTGAAAGTTGTTAATTTCCTCTATTTTCTTTGCAGTGTGAGCAGGTGGGTAGTACTTGTTTAGAAACTTCGTTTTCAGGGTCTCCTAGTTTGTAATCGAACCTGATGGTTCATTCATGAGCCATTGACTTGCGGCTCCAGTTAAGGACATGGGAAAAACTAGAATCATTACTTGATCTTGAGTCACCTCAGGAATATGAAATAAGTCAATGATCTCAATAAGTTTTTCGATGTGTTCGTTTACGTCTTCATGTTTTGAATCGCTAAAAGTATTTTTGCCAAGTTCCTTGAGATATTTCCCTTTTAATTCGAAGTAAGTTTTTTCATTAATCTTGGGCCTAACAACTGATGCGTAATTTCTTTTAAATAAAAATACGTCAGGTTTTACATTTATAAAACCCTAACTACCAGAACTATTCCTATACACTAAAAAGTAGTGTACCCTATCATGTATAGTGTAGTGATTGGTAAGTACGAGTGTTGACCCAAAGAACGGTTTGTTTCTCTAATCATCTAATTTATTTTATTATTCTACCTAGGAAAGCAGGAAAGAAAACATGTTTGAGTATTTGAGATTATTGTCTAGTTGTTTTGGTGGTAAGCCTAGCTTGTTGAAAAGGAATTTGGAATAGTGGTGAACAACTACAAAGGAAGAACGCAATTAATTACTATGATCTCTAGTGCATTGTCTTGTCGTAATCTTGAAATTCCTCATATGGTTAAATGTTAACCCAACCGTGACTCGAATGCTGGTCACGCCTAATACCAGAGAGGAACGTCAATGGTAAAAGCTTACTTCTTTACGAGAGTAAGGGCCGAGGCTGAATTATAATTAAACCGGTGCTAAAGATGGAAAATACTTAATTTTAGTTCCAAGATCAAGAGACCGATGTCATAGGTATACATCGAACCTCCAATGTATATGGATACTACGACTAGAGAATTGAGAACATCCAGGTGAAGTGGGTAGCTTTTCACTTAGCATTCTTGCAATCCAGATCTAAGACTAACATCAAGATTATGCTACATAAAACTTAATAAAGAAAACGATAAAACAACAAGATCATAACATAATAATCATATGATAATTAAAATAATTAAATGCCAAGAACAAATAATAAAACATAACTAATAAAAATATCATCAATAAATTATATGGATGGATCCAATAAGCCAAAATAATATAATTAATTTGACCACAAAAAGTTGAAGTATAATTACAAGTTGTGCGAAATTAATGCTCTCGATCCCCTAGTCGAACTCCATGGCAAACCCCGAAGGGTTTGCCCTACACCAAGCAGGCAAGTAGCCTGCTCTTTTCTCTGATTCTCTTTTGGCGGCTAAGAACCACGAACATAATGTTTTTCATATCTATTATTCATTCAAATATATATAATATATTGGAAGTTTAGTCACTTGACGAGTTTAGCCCCTGAACTTAGTGATTAGTTTATAAATAATAATGAAACTTCGTGCATTCTGCTCAACATTAGTCCCTGTGATTTTATGGTGTAACAAAATACACGGTTACGCCGTAACCTTCTTGACGTGGCTTTCCTTCTATAAAAGATATTTTGGTTACGACGTAGTTAATAATCTCGTTGCACCGTAACCCTTAGTCAAATATCGAAATCTTTTTCATAATAAATGATTACGGCGTAACTATATATGATGTTATGCCGTAAAGCCTCGCCAGCACCGAATCTTCATATTAAATAAATGATAATCCAAATCTTCGTAATAACTAAGTGGTTACGGCGTAACCTAGTGAGACGTTATGCCGTAACATCTTCTAAGCTTATGATTCGGCATCATTAATTGTTAAAAATATAGTACCCCTACTAAATAATATAGTAGTGGTACTATTCTTCATATTGGCATTTAAGCTACATCCTGTAGAAATTTAGTAGCTCTCCATAAATTTTAGTACTTCTACTAAATAAATTAGTATTGGCACTAAATTCGCCATTTTTCGCCATTTTCCATTCCATTACCTTAATTTATTCCGTTCCATTGCCTTAATTTACCTGAATTCACAAAATAATTGAAATAAATATCGAATTCATATAAAAGTGATATAAAGCAAGGCAATAAACGCGGGAATTTGATATGAAAAAGTATTAAATGTTTGATGTTATCAACAACTCATGACCCATAGTTTCCACGGGTCTTGCTCGTGTATTGCTCCATTGTTTTCGTCATAATTTGTGTAGTTTCTTCTTCTGAATGTTCTTCGATGTCAGAAAATAATTCGAGCTTTGGTGAACTCGACTCCACAAGACCATGTGTCTCGAAAAGCCTCCTTTTTGAGCGAAATACTCTTTCTGGGTTTTCAAAAGGTGTAATTTGTTCCTTAGTGGAACTTCTTGTCACGCATCACCTGAAACAGAGGATAATAAATCAGTAGGATAGGCTCTTTGAAAGGAATACAGAAAATTAAACACAAAAATCCATTTTAATTCTGCTACTATATCAGATGATCAATACGCCGTATTCAATCAATTTGAATATGTCATATGGTCTGCTGAAGGTCAGTATGCCGTATTGATTTTATAGAATACGCCGTATTATTTGGAAGAACATATACGTTGTTCAGATTGTAGAGATCAATACGCTGTTCTGAGTGGAAGGGTTGATACGTCGTATCCAACTGGTGGATACGACGTATCAGTTGATCTATCAGAACAGGATACTTAGAAAATGATTAAATAATGCGGGAATTTAAACACACAATTAAATACAAACAAAATTAAAGTACACTAATTAAATTATTCTAAACTAATGGTTAGACATACTAATAAAATTAAAGGTTAAACTTTTCCAGTCCCCGGTAACGGTGCCAAAAACTTAATGTGCTGTCGTTGTGTAGGAGTTATTTTATGTATCAAGTTTTACTATTTATTTTATGCCGACTATACCTAAAAACATCACTTTAACGGGCAGTGTAACCGGACGGTGGTAGTTTCGTGGTAAGTAGGGTGTTGAAACACTAAGAGCGAGGTTGTTAACCTTATATTCTATTAGAAATTTAATTACTCTAATTAAGCTAATTCTAATTACTTGTTAAACATATGCTATATACGTTTCTAATGGTAATGAAGGTTTTCAGCCTGAGAGACTGACACAGGTTTTATGATGACAATAATCAATCCTAAACACAATAAACATGCAAGAAAACAATTAGAAGATAAAAGAGCGGTACAAGCCAAATGATAGAAAACCGTATTAGCTATATTAAATCCAATTAAACGCTGGTTTGTTTAGTTAGTGTAATGATTTCTTATCTCGAAGCAACATATCATTCTTAAGACTTAGGCGGGACATCATCCTAAGACCTAGACACGTTGAATCCTGTCACAATTAACGTATCTGCATAAAGCATCCTTTTAGTTTAATTATAATCTATCTAGGCGGGACATCATCCTAAGACCTAGACACGTTGAATCCTGTCACAATTAATGTATCTGCATAAAGCATCCTTTTAGTTTAAT
The DNA here is from genome assembly GCA_026074375.1 of Tanacetum coccineum. NCBI lineage: Eukaryota > Viridiplantae > Streptophyta > Magnoliopsida > Asterales > Asteraceae > Tanacetum > Tanacetum coccineum. The sequence continues at coordinate 50,358 of BQNB010007006.1, read as the reverse complement.
TATAATCTATCTAGGGATTAAAGCAATGGTGATCTTGTCAAAATACGCGTAGCCCATCGGGGACTTTGACCCACTTCTGTTTTTGAGACGGTATTGTTATATACGGGTAGTTCAATGTTCAAAAATCTTATCCAATTAATTAAGAAACATACTGTTGAAACATATAGTTCACCTTCTGTTTAACAAGCTTCATAAATTAAAGACAAAGACAGAACATATTTGTGATCCTATTGGTCTAGAAATATAATTCATAATGGAAGTGTTCTGATCCCAGTCTGAATAATCTTTCTAGCCTTTAAGGGTGTAGCAATCTGGATAGAATCCCGAACTAACTACAAGAGAAACAATGACTATGAACAATATAAGTTATGCGGAAACTAACTTATAGTGCTAAGAAGAACAATGAATACAACAGAACTTTGATTACTATTAATCTGCTAGATTACAGATTACTAACTATGAATATTTGTGAAACTTGTATTTCTAACTAGTGCCGTAGGGTTCCTTTTATATACCAAGGAAAAACCCTAATGGGCTTACAAAACGTGTGAAGAGATAATGCATATCTATTCCTATTATAACTCATGCATATCTCCTAACAGTACTAACTATTATATGCTAGCAGTACTAACTTACTACTAATAGCACTAACTATACTAGCAGTACTAACAATGTACTGGTAGTACTAACTATACTAACACTAACAGTACTAATGACTTAGTCTATTTTATTCAATCTTTAGCAGTCTTCACCAGCAGCACTAAGTAGAACTAGCAGCAGTAACTTGTATAAGTAGCAGCACTAAGTTGTAGAAACTTCTAAAACCCAACAATCCTCCACTAAACATGATGTTCACTTGTTAACCTTTATGTTTCTTTAGTTTGAGCTTCTTGAACACTAGGAGGATGTATCCAAACACACTGCTACTCTTTAATCTGCTCTTTAATGAACTTGAACTCTTTTGTTACTTTGTAAACTTGAAATTCTTTAGTTTCTAGTCTTTGTCATCATCACAACATCTTGGCAACTCATCAACATAACTGCACCAAGTAAATTAGCTTTGTAGTTTTTGGCAAACTACCAGCAATAAACGGATTTGATATTTCTTTACCAGTAGCCGTTTGCTCCGAAATAGCCAATGCTTCATTGTAATAACATGGTGCATTGATAACCATATAGTTTTGAGTAAACTATTAACCATTAACGGATTTGAGATGTCTTTACCAAGAGCCGTTTGCTTTGGACTAGCCAACTCTTTACTGTGAAGCATGGTGAGTTGAGAACCATATAGTTTTTGGCAAACTATCAGCCATTAACGGATTTGAGAAGTCTTTACCAGAAGCCGTTTTCTCTAGACTAGCCAGTTCTTGATGTCTGTTAGACATGGTGAATTGATGATCATTTCTTGTATGGTAATGAAACCAACACTTAAAGATGCTTCTTACTTCTATCATGGCTTTAAGCTTCATACTTTCAATCTTAGTACTGTTAGTACTAAGTTTTGGCCTGGCAGTACTAAGTTTTGGCCTACCAATATTAACCAAAACAGACAGCACTAACTAACTTAGTACCATATGTAGCTCTCAATCTTCATCATAAAGATCATAATTAACCTTAACATCATTTTCCAAACTGTACAACAAATCAATCTGCCATTTTACCTCCCCTAAACTATTGCAGCTATAGGTTGATCATTCCAATGTTAACAATTAAGAAATTGAATCTGCTAACATTGTTCTAGCAGCCTCAATTAGGGTCATGTTCTTCCTCTCAGCAACTCCATTTTGTTGTGGAGTTCTGGCATTACTGCATTCCCTCTTGATCCCTTTTGACCTACAGAATTCAATAATGTCCCTATTCTTGAATTATGTACCATTATCACATCTAATAGTTTTAACCTTTTTATTTAATTGGTTCTCAATTTGTCTTATAAAGTCTTTAAGAATGCCACTAGTTTCATACTTAGTTCTTAAAAAGAACACCCAACTAAACCTGCTAAAATCATCAATGAAAACAAGGCAATAAGTCTTATGGTTTATGCTCCTTATAGATGTGGGTCCAAATAAGTCCATATGTAAAAGCTGTAAGGGCTGACTAATAGAGCTCACTACTTTGGCCTTACAGGAGGCCTTGTGTTACTTTCCTTACTGATAAGCAACACATGTGAGGTCATTTTGAAAAATCTTTGAAGGTAAACCTCTTATAAGGTTTCCCTTTACAAGTTTGTTTAAATTTTTAAAATTTACATGACCCAGCCTTCTATGTCATTTCTTAGATTCATCAACTGTGGCCTTTGCAATCAAACAAGCTAAACCTCCAGTAAGAACAATGTTCTCTAGGTTGAAACTATACATATTGTTTTGTTTGGGGACTCTAAGTAATACTTTATTTTCATCAGGCAACTTAAAGTCAGGAGACAACACAAGACATTTAGAGTCAGTGAAGAGAACCTTGTTCTTCTTGTCACACATTTGTGACACAAAAAAGAGATTAAATTGCTTTAGTTCTTTCACAAAGTACACATCCTCAAAATCTAACTTTCTAGTTATTATTTTACCTTTACCAGTTATTTAACCTTTACTACCTCCAAAAGCAACAGGGCCACCATTATAGTCTTGATATTCAACAAGGTAGGCTTTATTCCTAGTCATGTGCCTAGAACATCCACTATCAATAATTCCTTTGTTCTTTAAAGCTTTTTGTGGATCAACCTGCACATCAAATAAGAGAAATTAGTTTCTCTTAGGGACCCAAGCCATTGTTGACTTGGGTCTGCCTAGTGAATCTTTAAAATTAACATTTTTACTAGAGTTTGATCCACTATTGTATTTGGAGACTTTGTTCCAGTAATATCTTTTGGATCTCCAATTACAACCTGTTGAGGCCTTAACAACAGTTTCCCTATTGCCCCCAACAGCACTAACTGTTTTATCCCTATCATTATTTACTTTATTATTTGCAAAATTTACTTTTGGTGCTGTTGTTCTATTAGATAGCTTTCTAATAGGTGAATGAGAACTATAAAAGTTACTTCAGGGTCTGATTTTATTTACATTAGGTCTAGCAGTATTAATTTTCCTAGCAGTACTAGTTGCTGCTGCTTGACTAGAAAGATTTTATCTAGCAGTATTAATTGGAAATATGCCATTTTAGTTAGTACTGCTTTTGGAACAAACTTGTTTTGATGGTTCAATCTTTGCACATTATTCCACACTGGTCTATTCACCCCTTGACCAGTAGCCTTACCCTTCTGTTTGTTCAATTCAAACTGTTTAGCCATTCTTTTCTCATGGAAGTTACAATCTCTAATAAGATGGCTAAAGCTACCACATACAAAGCATGCCTTTTTAGTGAAACGATATCCCAAACCCAACTTTTTAGACATTAAACCATTCTAGTCTCTCTTGTCAACTTTTGGACTTGGACTACATGTGTTTTGTTCTTTAAAAGTTTCCCTAGGAGTTTTTACATGTTTAATAGTATTAACAAAAGCAAAACTAGGTTTTTCTTGTTCTTTTGAAGTTTTAATCACATATTCATCATCACTATCTGACTCATACTCCTCAATGATAGGAGCATCATACCAAACTTTAGGTTGACTAATAACTTTGGGTTCAACTACAACTAGTTCAGGCACAGATTCAAGTGTTTCTACACTAGAATTGGTTTCACATGAGTCAAAATCACTGGTATTAGCAGCAGATTCACTAGTTTTAGACTGTTTTGGACCATATGTAAATTTTGACTCATCTATTCTAAAATCAGATTTTGGAGGCATGTAGTTTCCTGTCATTGGAGGAGGAACTGCATGCATTCCTTCAACTTTTGCAAATCTATCATACACAGGACTATCTTCTACATCACTTGACCTACTGTCAAATACACTTTGAAAAACTTCATTTTCATAACTTAAAACACCTTCATGTATTTGATCTTCATACCCAAGCCTATATTTGTCCTTAGCACTCATCTGACTTTTTAGTAGTTTACTAAGACCTTTGGAAGAACTTTGAAAATTCTCAAGTTTGGTTTTTAATTCTTCTTTTTCTTTTACAGCTTCTGCTAATAGTTTTTTATAATATGTGAGCACATCAGTTTTATCATCTAAATCAATTTTGATAAACCTAATTTTTTCTTCAGAAGCTAATTGTGTTTTCTGATGACAAATTAATTGAGCTTCTACCTTTGCTAACGCTAGTGTATAGGCTTTTATTTCTTTACTAGCATCACCAAGTTGTTCTCTCTGTTCATCATATAACTTTTTAAGTTTAGCATATGATTCCACACATTCTTTTGAACAAGATGTTACCTTAGTGTCTGAGCCTGAATTGTTGTAAGCCATCAAAGCAAAGTTCTCTTGCTCATCCTCTGCATGACTAGTCCAATCAACACCATCTCCATCAAGAGTTACCAAAGCTTTAGGTTCCTCCTGTTTTCCAAGTCTCCTCCTATTGTCTTTTGTTTATACCCAGTGTTCCCTGCATCTCTCCTCTTGATATCTTGATTCCATTTTGATCTACACTCTATAGCAAATTGCCCTGTCTTCTGACAATTGAAGCATTCGACTTTGGTCCTGTCAAAGCCAACTGGTTCCTTGGCATCAAACTACAGCTTTCTTCATGTATTCTTGTAAAACTTCTTTAATCTCATTGAAATCATGGCCACTTGCCATTTTAAGTCCATCTCTTCTAAATCAAACTCATCAAGCTGCTCCAGATCCTCATGATCCAATTGTGGACCACTAGATTGATTAGCAAAGAAGGAGTACATTAGTTCATCAGTGTATAATGGAGAGTTTTCCCTTTGTGAGTTATATCCAGATGAAGTAGAAACACCATAAGCAGTACTAACATTATTAGTACTGCTAGTGCTTTCAGAAGAAACAAATGCCACATTCTGTGCGTTGGAAGATGATGCAGTAGAGCCTTTAACATCAAACTTAAATACTCTAAGATTATTATAGAGATCATCAAAACTAAGAGTATCTACTCCTGGCTTGGTCCTCATTATCAAGGATACTTGGGACCAGGAAGCAGGTAAAGACCTAAGAAACTTCTGAATTGCATCTTCAGTAGAGACACCTGCACCATGAATCTCAAGTTGACTCAGAAGACTCTGAAACCTGTCATAACCTTTATGCAATCCTTCTGAGTTGGATACCAAAAAGCATTCAAATTGTTGCTTGAGAATGTATTTTTGCATCTTCTTAGATTCATCATTGCCACCAAATCTGGATTTGATAGCTTCCCACATATCTTTAGCATCAGTCATTTTTTGAAATTTTGCTAAATGGTCTTCTGGTATAGACATGAGCAAGGTAGTCCTTGCTTTTCTTTCTCTTTCTCTAGCCAAAATCTCTTCAGCAGTTTTAGGAGGCAAAACCCTTATTTGTCCATTTGTATCTGTTGAGACTTGTACTGGACCATTTCCCTTTTGTATGACTTCCCATATAGGATAATCTGTATGCCCCAAGTAATGTTCCATTTTCATGGCCCATATGTCATACTCACCTTTCTTCAGAATAGGGAGTTTAATAGTTGACAGAGTGTGAGGGGCTTGTTGTGTAGGTGTAACTGGTGGTGGTGGTGGTGGTGGATTATCATCATGAAATTCATCTTCTCCTGCCATTGAATAGATCTGAAAGGTAAAGGTTTATAACAGATCTGTTTTGATTCTTCTTACTCAGAGTTTCTCAACAAGCTCTGATACCACTTGTTGATCCCAGTCTGAATAGATCTTTCTAGCCTGTTAAGGGTGGTAGCTAATCTGGATAGATCCAAACTAACTACAAGAGAAACAATGACTATGAACAATATAAGTTATGCGGAAACTAACTTATACTGCTAAGAAGAACAATGAATAAAACAGAACTTTGATTACTATTAATCTGCTAGGTTACAGATTACTAACTATGAATATTTGTGAAACTTGTATATCTAACTAGTGCCGTAGGGTTCCTTTTATACACCAAGGAAACCCTAATGGGCTTACAAAACGCGTTAAGTGATCATGCATATCTATTCCTAATATATCTCATGCATATCACTTAAGCAGTACTATCTATATATGCTAGCAGTACTAACTTACTACTAACAGTACTAACTCTACTACCAGTACTAACATATATACTGGCAGTACTAACTATTTATAACTAACAGTACTAACTACTTAGTCTATTTTCTTGAATCTTTAGCATTCTTCACCAGCAGCACTAAGTAGAACTAGCAGTAGTAACTTGTATAAGTAGCAGCACTAAGTTGTAGAAACTTCTGAAACCCAACAATCCTCCCCTAAACATGATGTTCACTTGTTAACCTTCATGTTTCTTCAGTTTGAGCTTCTTGAACACTAGGAGGATGTATCCAAACACACTGCTACTCTTTAATCTGCTCTTTGATGAACTTGAACTCTTTTGTTACTCTGTAAACTTGAAATTCTTTAGCTTCTAGTCTTTGTCATCATCACAACATCTCAGCAACTCAGCAATACCAACTAAGTTGGCCTTGTAGTTTTTGGCAAACTACCAGCCATAAACGGATTTGATATTTCTTTACCAGTAGCCGTTTGCTCTGGAATAGCCAATGCTTCATTGCAATAACATGGTGCATTGATAACCATATAGTTTTGAGTAAACTATCAACTATCAACGGATTTGAGATGTCTTTACCAAGAGCCGTTTGCTTTGGACTAGCCAACTCTTTACTGTAAAGCATGGTGAGTTGAGAACCATATAGTTTTTGGCAAACTATCAGCCATTAACGGATTTGAGAAGTCTTTACCAGAAGCCGTTTGCTCTGGACTAGCCAGTTCTTGATGTTTGTTAGACATGGTGAACTGATGACCATTTGTTGTGTGGTAGTGAAACCAACACTTAAAGATCCTTCTTTCCTCTACTATGGCTTCTAGCTTCATACTTTCAATCTTAGTACTGTCAGTACTAAGTTTTGTCCTGGCAGTACTAAGTTTTGTCCAGCTAGTATTAACCTCTCAATCCTCATCCCAAATATCATAATGAACTTTAACATCATTTTCCAAGCTATACAACAAATCAAGCTACCATTTTGCCTCCCCTAAACTATTGCAACTATAGGTTAAGCATGCCAATGTTAACAATCAAGAAATTAAACCTACTAACATCAAAAGCTTTAGTTAAAACATCAGCCACATTATCATCAATGTAAATCTTAAGCACCTGGATAAGCTTCTTCTCATAAGCATCCCTAATGAAGTGGTGCCTAATCTCAATATGCTTTGTTTTGGAATGAAATACTGGATTCTTTACAATGCATATTGTGCTCTCATTATCAATGTAGATCTTTGTGTTCATAAAATTAAATCCATAGTCTAACATTTGATTCTGAATCCACAATACTTGCCCACAACAGTTAGCAGCAGCAACATACTCTGCCTCTATAGTAGAAGTAGCCATAATTGTCTACTTCTTGCACTGCCTTGAAATGAGTCTCCTGCCAAGAAATTGACAACCTTATGTTGTAGATTTCCTATCAAGATTTACTCCAGCATAATCACTATCTGAGTAGGCTTCTAGATCAAATGATGACACTTTAGGATACCAAAGGCCCATTTTGGGTTTGCCTTTGAGGTACCTAAAGATCCTCTTCACAGCATGAAGATGTGAGGTTTTTGGAGTTACTTGAAACCTAGAAAAAGCACAGACCGCAAACATAATATCAGGCCTAGAAGTAGTCAAGTACATTAAAGATCTAATCATAGATCTATAAAGATGTACATCCACATCAGCAGCTTCTTCATCCTTGGTCAAAGGTTTCTAGGACTTAATTAGAGTACTGGCAGTCTTCATACTAGCAAAATCAAACTTCTTCAGGATCTCTGCAACATACTTATACTGACTTATAAAAATACCATCTTCTTTCTGTTTGACTTGTAATCCAAGAAAGTAGGTAAGCTCTCCCATAGAACTCATCTGAAATCTGCTCTTCATTAATGCCTCAATTTCATCACACCAAGACTTCTTTGTAGAACCAAAAATAATATCATCCACATAAACTTGTACCAACATGATATCATTCCTGTCCTTCTTGATGAAAAGTGTCTTGTCAATGGTTCCTCTTCCGTATCCACTCTTCAACAAGAAAGTAGATAAAGTAGCATACCATGCTCTAGGAGCTTGATGTAAACCATACATAGCTTTTTTAACTTTGTAGACCTTCTTAGGGAACTTAAGATCTACAAAACCTGGAGGTTGAGACACATACACTTCCTCATTAATTGTGCCATATAAGAAGGCATTCTTCACATCCATTTGATAAACTATGAATCCCATATAAGAAGCAAAGGCCAAAAAGATCCTGATGGCTTCAATCCTAGCCATAGGAGCAAAAACCTCATCATAGTCTATCCCTTTATCTTGTCTATATCCCTAGGCAACCAACCTTGCCTTATTTCTAACTACAACACCTCTTTTATTCTTCTTATTTCTGTAAACCCATTTTGTCCTAATTGCCCTCTTTCCAAAAGGTAAATCAACCAGAATCCAAACTTTCTGAATCTTGAATTGTAGCAGCTCTTCCTGCATAGCATCAACCCAATTTCATCTTTAAGAGCTTGAGATATCTTCTTGGGTTCAATCTGAGAAAGGAAGTAAGCAAACAAATAGTGCTGGAAATCCTTGTAATTATTTCTTCTCTGCTTTTGAATATAGCTAACAAAAGCATAAGCTCTAGAACTTTTGTGTACTTTGCTCCTTGTCTGAAATGCTAAGGTTAGATCTCCAAGAATTTGAGTTGTAGGATGAATGGAGTGTATCCTTGATGTGGGAATAGGACTAACATTCACAGTGGTTTCTAAATTAGTGAAGTCAGCCACTGCACCCTCATCATCATAAGATGCATTGGTAAAAATCCCATCACTTGGATTGTCATAAATATCCTCAAGAGCAGGTATTTGAGAATCATCTTGGTCATTATTGTTTAGATCAGGTCCACCAGCACTAAAAACATTTGAGGGACTGGCAGTACTAATTGGTGTGCTAACAGTATTAACTGTGTTAGTACTGGTAGCTCTAGCAGCTCCTGCTTGAAGAAGCAAATCCTCAGTACATTGAGCAAACTCCTTTCTAAAAGCTTCAGCTGCATCATTAGCCTCCTTTTCTTGTCTTTTAAGCCTTTCAAGCTCCTCCAAAAAGGCTTTATCCACCTGATCTTTTGGCTCCTTATTTGTCTTTGGACCAGTATCCCCATTAGGCTTTACATCTCCATTCTTTGCTTTTGAGCTCTTGACTGTTGAAGTATAAGAAGACCATACTGGCAGTACAAAGTATTCTTGAGCAGGTTCAGTTTCCATTTCAGAGTGTCCTGCATCAATATTATCTTGTGTACCTGCACTATGATTAGCTTCTTTTGGAACTGCAGTTTTGTTAGCTTTATTTTCTACAGTAACAGGCTGATAGTTCATTGAATCAGTTAAATAATCAAGATCAAACAGCCAATTAGGTCCTTTCCTTGCAACATTAGGTTTATTTTCTAAAAAGTTTATATTCAGGGTGGGGGGGTTGGGGGATTTTCTTCAACCCACTTTGTTTCTAAGTTTGTATACCCGAAAAGCCCATGCTATTTAGAGAATACCCAACTAAAAACCCTTCATCAGACTATTTCCTCAAACTGCCCAGGTGGTCCAATGGTATTCAAGATGTCGCATGGCACCAAAAGGTATTATATAGCATATGATTGTTATTTAACAGTTATAAGTTCCGTAAGTGTCGTGTTTTTGAGGCTTAGGTCACTAATACCTATTAAGGACATAGCAAGCAGTACAAACTGCTCCCACCCAAAAAGTGTTAGTAAAAATGAATATGCTACATTTGTTTTCTAGCACTTCAATTAGGGTCAGTTCTTTCACTGCAAGCAACTCCATTTTTGTTTTGTGGGAGTTCTGGCATTACTGTATTCCCTCTTGATCCCATTTTGACACACAAATTCAATAATTCCCTGTTCTTGAATACCTGTACCATTATCAACATCTAATAGATTTAGACCATTTGATTTAAGTTGTTCACAATTTGCTACTAAAGTCCTTAAGGATTCCACTAGTTTCATCCTTAGTTATTAAAAAGAACACCCAACTAAACCTGCTAAAATCATCAGTGATAACAAGGCAATAAGTCTTATGGTTTATGCTCCTTATAGATGTGGGTCCAAATAAGTCCATATGTAAAAGCTGTAAGGGCTGACTAATAGAGCTCACTAATTTGGCCTTTACAGGAGGCTTTGTGTGCTTTCCTTTCTGACAACAAACACATTGAGGCATTTAAAAAAATCTTTGAAGGTAAACCTCTTACAAGGTTTCCCTTCACAAGTTTGTTTAAGTTTTTAAAGTTAACATAACCCAACCTCCTATGCCATTTGTTAGATTCATCAACTGTGGCCTTTGCAATCAAACAAGCCATCATTAGCCTCCTTTTTTTGTTTTTTAAGCATTTCAAGCTCCTCCAAAAAGGCTTGATCCTCTTGATCTTTTGACTCCTCATTTTTCTTTGGACCAGTATCCCCATTAGGCTTTACATCTCCATTCTTTTCTTCTGATCTCTTGACTGTTAAAGTATAAGAAGACCATACTGGTAGTACAAAGTGCTTTTGAGCAGGTTCAGTTTCCATTTCAGAGTTTCCTACATCAATAGTATCTTGTGTACATGCACTATGATTAGCTTCTTTTGGACCTCCAAAAGCAACAGGGCCACCATTATAGTCTTGATATTCAACAAGGTAGGCTTTATTCCTAGTCATGTGCCTGAAACATCTACTGTTAACAATTCCTTTGTTCTTTAAAACTTTTTGTGGATCATCTTGCACATTAGATAAGAGAAATTAGTTTCTTTTAGGGACCCAAGCCATTGCTGACTTGGGTCTGCCTAGTGGATCTTTAAAATTAACATTTTGATTAGAGTTTGATCCACTATTGTATTTGGAGACTTTGTTCTAGTAATGTCTTTTGGGTCTCTAATTACAACTTGCTGAGGCCTTAACAGCAGTTTCCCTATATCTCCTAACAGCACTAACTGTTTTGTCCCCAGCAATATTTACTTTATGATTTGTAAAATTTGCTTTTGGTGCTTTTGATATATTAAATGGTCTTCTAATAGGTGAATTATACTTATAAAAGTTATTTCTTTGTATGATTTTATTCACAATGGGTCTAGTAGTATTAAGTTTTCTAGCGGTACTAGTTTCTGCTGCTTGACTAGAAATATTTTGTCTGGCAGTATTAACTAGAAATATGCCAGTTTTAGTTAGTACTGCTTTTGGAACAAACTTGTTTTGGCGATTCAATCTTTGCACATTGTTCCATACAGGTCTATTCTCCCCTTGACCAGTACCCTTACCCTTCCTTTTATTCAATTCAAACGGTTTAGCCATTCTTTTCTCATGAAAGTCACAATCTCTAATAAGATGGCTAAAGCTACCACATACAAATCATGCCTTTTAAGTAAACCCATATCCCAACCCAACCTTTTGGACATTGAACCATTCCAGTCTCTCTTGTTAACTTTAGGACTTAGACTACATGTGTTTTGTTCTTTAACAGTTTCCCTAGAAGGTTTTTAACATGCTTAACAGGAAATAACAAAGCAAAAAGTAGGTTTTCCTTGTTCTTTTGAAAGGTTCATCACTATTCATACATCATTGTCTGACTCATACTCCGCATGATAGGAGCCATAAGACCAAACTAGTTGGACTATCAACCTTTGGGTTCAATACAAACTGGTTCAGGCACAGATTCAAGTGTTTCTACACTAGAATTGGTTTCACAAGAGTCAAAATCACTAGTCTTAGCATTAGATTCACTAGTTTTAGACTGTTTTGGACCATACGTAAAATTTGATTCATCTATTCCAAAATTAGATTTAGGAGAGCTATGTAGGTTTCTTGTCATCTGGAAGGGGTATGCATGCAATTCCTTCAACTTTTACAAAATCTATCATTCCATATGACTATCTTCTACATCACTTGACTTATATCATATCACTTTTCAAGATACGTCTTCTTTCATAAACTTAAGGACTCCCTTCATGTATTTGTTTTCCATACCCCAAGAGCCCTGTTTTGTCCCTAGTACTTATCTGACTTTTTAGCAGTTTACTAAGGGCCGTTAGAAAGAGAACTTTGGATATACAATTCAATGTTTCGGTTGTTTTTTTTATTTTTTCTTGTACTCTAGCTTCATGCATATTAGTTTCTTATGATATGTGAGAATCATCAGTGATTTTCATCTAAAATCAATTTTCATAAATCTTAATCTGTACTATACCATGTTGCTTTTTTGTTGAAGCAACCTATATGAGCCTCTACAATTTTTTATATGCGTGAAGTTTAGGCTTGAATTTACTTTACTAGCATAACCAAAGTTGTTATACGTTGTTACTCCGATTTTTTTTGAAAGTTTTAGCTTTTGTTTCATCTCTTTCATTTTGATCATGATTGGTGAACATCGTGTATGAGCAATTAAGTTCTGGTTGAATGACATTTGCTTTGGGCTCGGGAGAAGCTAATCTAATATTGTATATGTTTCGGGTTTAATCCCAAACAAAACCCGAGCCCGGGTCCTAGTTATATATCCCGCGCGTCACATTAAATGTGTAGGGGTATATATATATTTAGATATTTTCTAAAATATCTAAATATATATATAGATATTTTCATATGAAAATATCTAGTTTTAATCTTTTTTCATAATATCAAAAATATTTTTTTTCTCTTTTCTCTCTCAACTCTCTCTCATCTCTCTCTCCAATTTCGTCTCTCTCTCTCTTTCTCTTTTCTTGTTTCGTGGTTCGGGTTATGAAGTGAAGTATTAAATCGGAACCTACACATGGCCACTTGCCATTTCAAGTCCATCTCTTCTAAATCAAACTCATCAACATGTTCAAGATCTTCATGATCCAATTATGGACCACTTGATTGATTAGCAAAGAAAGAGTACTTGAGTTCATCAGTGTATGATGAAGATCCTTCTTTTTGTGAGTTATGGCCAGAAGAAGTAGAAACACCATAAGCAGTACTAATATCATTAGTACTGTTAGTGCTTTCAGAAGAAACAAATGCTACATTTTATGTGCTTGAAGATGATGCAGTAGAGCCTTTAATATCAGACTCAAAGACTCTAAGATTGTTATAGAGATCATCGAAGCTATAAGGTTCGGTATCTACTCCTGGCTTGGGTCCCTCATAATCAAGGCTACTTGCGGACCAGAAGTAGGTCAAGAGCCTAAGAACCTTTTGATTGGAATCTTTAGTGGAGAATCCTGCACCATGATCTCAAGTTGACTCAGAGACTCTAAAATTGTCATACCTTTGATGCAAATCTTCTGAGTCAAATACAGGAAAAAGCTTTCAATTGTTACCTTGAGAATGTATTTATGATCTTCTTAGATTCATCATTGCCACCAAATCTGATTTGATAGCTTCCCACATGTCTCTTTAGCAACAGTCATTTTGTGAAACTTTGATATAATGGTCTTCTGGTATAGCCATAAGCAAGGTGGTTCTTGCTTTCCTTTCTCTCTCTCTAGCTAAAATTTCTTCAGCAGTTTTGGGAGGTAAAACATTTATTTGTCCATTTGTGTTTGTTGAGACTTGTACTGGACCATTTCCCTTTTGTACGACTTCCCATATAGGATAATATGTATGCTCCAAGTAATGTTCCATTTTCATGGCCCATATGTCATACTCACCTTTCTTCAGAATAGGGAGTTTAATAGTTGATAGAGTGTAAGGGGCTTGTTGTGTAGGTGTAACTGGTGGTGGTGGATTATCATCATGAAATTCATCTTCTCCTGCCATTGAATAGATCTGAAAGGTAAAGGTTTATAACAGATCGGTTTTGATTCTACTTACTCAGAGTTTCTCAACGAGCTCTGATACCACTTGTTGATCCCAATGAATAGATCTTTCTAGCCAGTTAAGGGTGGTAGCTAATCTGGATAGATCCAAACTAACTACAAGAGAAACAATGACTATGAACAATATAAGCTATGTGGAAACTAACTTATAGTGCTAAGAAGAACAATGAATAAAACAAAACTTTGATTACTATTAATCTGCTAGGTTATAGATTACTAACTATGAATATTTGTGAAACTTGTATATCTAACTAATGCCGTAGGGTTCCTTTTATACACCAAGGAAACCTTAATGGACTTCAAAACACATTAAGTGATCATTCATATCTATTCCTAATATATCTCATGCATATCACTTAAGCAGTACTATCTATATATGCTAGCAGTACTAACTTACTACTAACAGTACTAACTACTTAGTCTATTTTCTTGAGCCTTTAGCATTCTTCACCAGCAGCACTAAGTAGAACTAGCAGTAGTAACTTGTATAAGTAGCAGCACTAAGTTGTAGAGACTTCTGAAACCCAACATTTCTTGTTCTATTACCTTAGTATAGTCTAGTTGTATAAGAAAAACATTGGTAAAACTTCAAAATCTTGATATTTTTAAGATTTTTTTCAAAAAAGAGGGTTTTTGTACTTGAATATTGATTTCAAATTTTCCGTGTAAAAAACGGTAAAGTTTATGTTTTTAAGGTTCTAATAGTCTTAGATAGTTAAGATTTACAAGAAAAATCAGGTAAAAGCATCAAAAGTTGAGTCTTTTTAAGATTTTGTGTTTTGAGTTTCGAAGGTGTTCAGGTGAGTTATACGTATTTACTTGGGCGATTTATACATTATACTTCAGGCGAGTTATACATGTTTATTCAGGCGAGATATACGTAATCTATTGGGCGATTTATACGTTAATTGTTCAGGCGATTTATAAGTTATACCTCAGGCGATTTATACGTTACTTTTAAAGGCGATTTATATGTTCATTGTCAAGGCGAGATATACGTGATTCTATTGGGCGATTTATACTTCATTTTTTTTGGGCAATTTATACACTTTTCCATTAGGAGAATAATACGCTTTGCTTGGGAGAATTATACGCTTTGTTTGGGAGAATTATACACTTTTTCATTAGGAGAATTATACGGTTGTTCTTTGATTTGTAAAATCCCGTGAAAATTTATTTTTCCGGTATTATCAAGAATTGTAAAATCCCGTGTATTCCAAAGACTCAAACACATTAATCAAATCTCACTTTAACACAACAACCTCCAATCACTGTATGATCATTTTTCATCTTATCACATATCAAATCAAAATGGATTCAATGATTCCAATTAGTCAAAAGAATACTCTTGCTGAGTACATGATACTCTCTGGTGCTGACAATCGTCCATCAATGTTGGACAAAGACCTGTATGATTCTTGGAAAAGTATAATGGAACTATACATGCAAAACAGAGAGAACGGAAGAATGATACTTGAATTAGTCAAACACGGTCCATTCATTTGGCCTACTATTGAAGAAAATAGGGTGACCAGGACAAAGAAATACGCTAAATTGTCTGCTACTGAGAAAATCCAAGCTGATTGTGATCTCAAGGCAACTAATATCATTCTTCAAGGTCTACCATCTGATATCTATTCACTTGTTAATCATCACAGAGTTTCCAAGGATCTATGAGAAAGAATTCAACTACTAATGCAAGGTACTTCATTAACAAAGCAGGAAAGGGAGTGTAAACCGTATGATGCATTTGATAAGTTTGCTCACATCAAAGGGGAATCACTTCATCAGTATTACTTGAGATTTACTTAGCTGATCAATGACATGAACATCTACAAAAATTTCAAGTCAATACCAAGTTCTTAAACAGTCTTCCACCTGAATGGAGTAAGTTTGTGATTGATGATAAGCTTGTAAAAGATTTGCATACTACCAACTTTGATCAGCTTCATGCATATCTTCAACAAAACGAACTCTACGCAAATGAAGTCCGTATTATGCGTGAGCGCAATCATGATCCACTTGCACTAGTTACCAATCACCAGCAGACTCTGTCTCATTTCAACACTTATCAATCTTCATACAACAATCCACAATTCCAACAATAGTTTTCACCATCTCAGTCTCCTCAATATGGATCAATTCATCCTATATAACATTATTTATCTACTTATCCATCCATACCTCTTGTAATTTCTTATCCATCAACACTGTATTCAAATGCTTATACATCCTCAGTTCATCAAGATGCTTACCCATAACCATAATCCATTCCTCAAATTGAATATAATGTCTCCATAGTTAATCAACAAACACATTTGACTAAATTTTCACAGATAGACTCTGGTCTAGCATTTCCTGTGTTTAAGCAAGGAGATGAACCTATTGATGCCATTAACAAAATGATCTTATTTCTGTCGACTATCGTCTCACCTTGTTTCCTTACTACCAACAATCAGCTAAGAAATTCTTCCAACCCAAGACAACAAGCAACTATTCATGATGAAAGGGTGACTGTTCAACCAGTTCAGGGGAGATAAGGATTATTTGCTACTGGTACTTCTAGAACAAAGGCTAACATCTCAGGAACAAGAGGAAATAATTTAGCTCAACAAAAAATTGTGAAGTGTTTTAACTGCCAAGGGGAAGGTCACATGGCAAGACAGTGTCCAAAGCCAAAGAGGAAAAGGGATGCTACATGGTTTAGGGATAAAGTTCTTCTGGTTGAAGCACAAGGAAAAGGTAAAGTTCTAAACGAGGAAGAATTTGAATTCTTAGCAGACCCTAGAATTGCAGAAGGTCCAATTGCACAAACGGTCATTACACACAATACAGCGTATCAAGCAGATAATTTGGATGCATATGATTCTGACTGTGATGACTTCTCTACAACCAAGGCAATTCTTATGGCCAATTTGTGTAGTTACAGATTAGATGTTCTCTCTGAGGTACCTCACTCTGAAAACACTCATACTGATATGCTAAATCAAAGTGTGCAAGAAATGTCGTATTCTGAACAAACTCATCTTGTGAATTATCCAGAGAATGAGATAACAAGTGATAGCAATATCATTCCTTACTCTCAGTATCTGCTTGAAACACAAAATGTAGATGTTCAGGATACAAATTCTTCTGCACAACAAGATGCCATGATATTATCTGTTTTTAAACAACTGTCAAATCAAGTAACTAATTGTAACAAGATCAATAAGGACAATCTAATGGCCAATGAATCCTTATATGATGAGCTTGAAAGATACAAAGAACAGGTAAAATTGCTAGAAGAAAGACAAAATATAGATTTAAGTACTCGAGAAAAGCTAATAATTGATGATATAATTCGAGAGAAAAATGCATAGTTTGCGGATTTTGAAAAAGAAATTAACTATCTTAAACAAACTCTTTATGAACAATCAAAGGAAAAGGAATTGTTAAAACAAACATTTAATGTTTTCAAAAATGAATCTAAGGAAAAGGAAGCTAAGAATATTGATACAAAAATTGCTTTGGAAAAGAAAGTTAAAGAACTGGAAAACATTGTTTGTAAAATGGGTCACTCCGCGCAAACTGTGCACATGCTCACGAAACCATAAGTTTTCTATGATAACAACCTGAAACAAGCTCTTGGGTTTCAGAATCCTTTCTATCTTAAGAAAGCTCAGCAGATTAGGCCAATGCTTTATGACGGTAATGTTATTGCTAAGGAAACCAATTTTAATTGTGCATAGAGTGAAACCAATGTGATTTTAATTGGTCTGATTCTGGAAGTAGGAGATTGATGCAGTGGAGTAAGAGAGTCGAACCAAAATTCCTTTAAAACAAAGTGATCCCATGGTCATAAAACAGAAAGTATAACATTAAATCCAATTAAAATATGGCTGATCTATAAAATCATTATCAAAAAATTTTGGTAAACATTTTGTTCCGCACAACCAAGAACTTTCTGATGAACAATGCTTTAACACCCTAATATTACTGGAACAAGCTTTACACCCTAATACTGACCAATCTGCTTCTTCGCTTGTCAAAATTGAGGCTCCTCGGGAACTTCCTAAGGTAAGCCTAGTTAATACAAGCTTTAAAAAGCTTAAATACCATCTTGTCCAATTTGACAATGTGGTGAAAAAGCGGATCACGCCGGATGCTTTAACAGAAGGGGAATGGGGGTTTGAACACACTAAAGCTATTTTTCAAAAAGAAATAATTCCATTTTTAAAGACTTTAAAAGACATATTTAATGTTTTTGATAAAGATATTTTAAATGCGGTAATGGAAGTTCAAACAGTTTTTAACCGGATGGAAGCTGCTGTTCAACAGTATCATGTAGACAAACAATGCTTTGAAATTTAAAAGAAATAATTTTTGATTGAAAACGATCTATTCTTGGATTAAATCATTTCTCAAGATATTGTGAATATTGTTGTGAATTCTTCATTGGATATAAATACTTCTATGAATGAGAATTCTTCTGTTGCTACGAATGATTTTGTAAATTATGTGGAAATGTGCAACAAGTGTCTCGAACTTGAAGTTGATCTTATCAAACAACATAACATGGTTGAAAGAGATGAGTATAATAAACTTTTGAAACGATTTTCTGAACTTGAACAACACAACATTTCTCTTAAAATTGCAATGCAACTCAATAAAGAATTTTTTTCAAAAGAATAACACATCTGTGAACCAAACTGAACCTTCATTTGATCAATTGTTTAATTTGAACAATTTAAAAGCTGAGCTTCAAGCAAAATATACAACAATCAAGAAGTTAAAAGCAAACATTAAACGTTTTAATAAAACTTCCACCACAAACAGTGTGAAAAAGGACATTGATGAGATTGAGACCATCAACATAGAACTGGAACATAGGGTGACAAACTTATTGCTAAGAATGAGCATTTGAAACAGACTTATAAACAACTTTATGATTCAATTAAACCATCACATGTTCAGGCTAAAGAACATGCTAAATCGTTGGTCAATCAATTAACTCAAAAGTTTGTTAAAATTACTGATTTAAATGCTCAACTCTAGGAAAAGGTTTTTGTCATAACAACATTAAAAAATAATCTTGGGAAATTCAAAGGAAAAGACATAGTTGATAATGCTCCAAGTGTTCAAAATGCTACCCACTGATTGTCCAGGAATGTATTACTAAGATTTGGATAAGTGTTATGTAAGATTGGCACTAAGGGATAAGATATAATAGGGAAATCACATATACTATTAAGCACACTTTGGAACAAGATTCTATTCTTAGATAGATAGTTGAAACATGCCAAATCCTCTAAACCTTTAGATAGTTGCTCTCTTACTCTGCTCTGTAAGTTATTGTTTAAACTAATTCAAGAGAAGTTGCTAGGATTTTGTTAGAGATATTTGCCTGATATTCACAAACTAGTGGAGAATTAGTTGCTGTCACGACTATCAAACAAAAAGAAAAAATAGTTAGGTTTGCTTTGATCCTATATATAATCATGCACATCCAAAAACAATTAGTCTTCCCAAACAAAGGACAAACAGTCCATAATATTATGTGTCAACTTCTATAGGAGTAAGTCGGTTTACTAAATCTAGCAGGTCAAAGTCTATAGACAATACAAAGAATGACGACGGAATCCTGCAGGCATTTCAAAGTAGTACCTGGAAGAAGAATAAAGTAGAAGACCACTCATAAGGATAGTTAAGTCTAGTTTGAATAAACCAAATTGTGTTGTTGAACCATCTGGAAATGCAAATGTGCAGCATTCCAAATTAAATACAAATTCTGAGCTAATGTGCGTTAAATTTAATAGTTTATTATGGTTTGATGTAGAATGGAATTTTGTGCTTTCTTGAATCTGTTTTCTGATATGATGGGGGACTTCCAAAATCTAAGTCTGTTATAAGAAAGTAAGAATGAAGATGGAAAACTACAGAAAAGTGTTTACTAAAATTGGATATAATTGGAGACCCACAAGAAGGACTTTCACTTTAAGTCAGAAATACGTAGCCTTTAAACTAGGATTACCACGCCATTATTAAGTTTGTTAGATATTAGAAAAAGACTCGGGTCACCGTGTATTTTGTTTATTATAGCTCGTAGTTTAATAGTTAATAGTTGATTTTCGGTATTAAGTCGGGTATAATACCGGTATATTGTATTGTACTATATAAGCCTTTCCAACTTTTGACGTGGTAAAGGCTAGTCATTATTCTCTTTTTAGAACATATTTTCTCTCACTACAAAACTCTCTCATGGGGTTTCTCTCTTCTAGAAAACTTAGCAAATCCAAAGAATGACCCGTGTTATGTTCATAGGATTTTACCACAATTGGTATCGGAGCTTATGGGACTGATTAGTTCGTGTTTGTTATGTTGCGATTTCCTGCTTGATTTTAGATCCGAATAAAGTGTACCTATTAAGGCACTAGTCGTTTTTCTATGTGTTGTTTCTCTGAAATTTGTTGTTTGTAAACTGATTAAAGTTTGGGTGTTTCTAGTTTGCTTTTTACCTTTGTGGTACTGTGGTTGTGCCAAAAGAAATCAGCAAAATCGTTTTCAAAGGGTTATTTATAGGTGGATTTTGTGGTGATTAAAAGTCGTTGTTCTTCGGTGGAGAGTGCAGAATTTCTTCACATCGGTTGCTGAAAAATATTATTTTATTAAGTAGGTTACCAAACCCTCTGACAACGGCGATTGCTTAGGTAGGGAGTTGCTCAAGAGGCGAGTTTTACTAAGCAGCGGTTTTGCTTACCAGCGGTTTGAAAGGTGGCGAGTTGTCAAGAGGGTGTTGTTATAAGCAGCGGTTTGCTTAACCAGCGGTTTAACAGGTGCGGAGTTGCAAGATAGCGAGTTGCTTTTATACTAAAGCAGCGAGTTGTTACAACGGTTTTAGGATAAAAAGTTGGAGTTTATGCAATGTGGTTTTTTCTATTTTGTTATCTTGTGTTATGATTGATCATTTTGTTGCATTCACGGAGTTTCCGCCATTGTCGGGGTGTGTGACAATTTTCAACGTAT
Source organism: Tanacetum coccineum (assembly GCA_026074375.1). Lineage (NCBI taxonomy): Eukaryota > Viridiplantae > Streptophyta > Magnoliopsida > Asterales > Asteraceae > Tanacetum > Tanacetum coccineum. The sequence goes on along the minus strand of BQNB010007006.1, from coordinate 29,480 downwards.
ATATTTATTTTGAAGTACTAGGTGTACCGAATGGGATTGTCAGATATTTTTATAATTAATTATTATAAATATTTATTATATTACTTATCTATTTACACTAAATAGTATAAGTATGTATTATCGGAGAATGAGATTGATATGATTGTGGAGCTAAGTCGTCAACCATCACACCACTAAAAACTGTTTTGGGTAATTGTACAACGCGTCTAAACTCATTGCATCAAACGTAAAGATTGTTTCAGAATTGGATGATTAAATTGGGACATTAACTGGACTAGGTCGTGTGCGGGTAGCTATAGACTTGCTTGAGGAGAGTTCTCGTAGCCCCACTTTTTACTGGTTTTTCCGTTGGGGGAAAATGATACTCAAATGTGTTTTGAAATGTTTTGAATTGATCTGTGCGAAATGTGGTTTTGTTTTTGGGACATGTTATGTACTTATGACTGCTATGTGAATATTATGTGATGCATGATTGTTTGGATCAGATGGGTATGCCTACCCAGTGTTTATGAGATTATTGGATCGGATGGGTATGCCTACCCAGTATTTGTATGATTATTAGAGCGGATTGGTACACCTACCCAGGTTTGTGTGTGGTCCTTCCCTAATTTTAGTGCTCCAGCTGGTAGGCCCTTTAGGTGCGTAAGTGACATATGGTTATTGGTTAGCGGTGATGCTAGAGTTGTTTGCATATATTCACTGTCATATAGCACTATTGTCCTCTGTTGAAGTATTGGCATAGCTTTTGGGTTTCAGGTCAAACCTACAAGCTTACCAACATTATTGTTGACGTTTTCGAGTATCATTTTTAGGTGAAGTGAAAGAGGATAGTTTGGTGATTGATAGAAGACTTAGAAGTATCCCGAGTGGAATTTCGTTTGAAGTCTTGCTTGATTGTTATTTTTATTCTAGTTTTGGATGTTATGGAATAAGTTTGGATTTTGGTTCCCTGTGAGGGCATTGGAATAATTGTAAGAGATTGTGGATTTTAGTTGTGATTTGGGAAATCACTTGAGTTGTTCAAGGTTGATGATCTTTATAGCACTTGGAGTTTATGCAATGTAGTTTTCTCTATTTGTGTCTAGTGTTATGTTGTTCTTTATGTTGCTTTCCTGAGTTTTCTGGCATTGTCGGGGTTGTGACAGATTGGTAATTAGTATCTCAAGGTTATTATAGATAACTAGGTGGGGATTGGCTAGATTTAACTATGCTCCATTCGTTTAGTCGCATATAGGATCTATGTGCGCGGTGTTCCACTTTTGTGTGCCTTTGTGTGTTCATGGTTTGGTGCCTTAGTTATGTAAGTGTTGATTGAATAAATTGGGTTTAGGGGGATCAATATTGAATACGAATGGGAAAGGATGCGAATATAAGTACGGTGATAAACGTAATTATAAGCGTATCACAACTCACTCATACTTGGTATTGTTGTTCACACAAATCGATGTTGACACCGTAGGGTGGTGTTGCATGTATATTTGGTTGTATATAGTAAGATATTCTGTATATGTGTGCGAGTCTTCCCACTTTCCTAATGTTGTCCATGTTCTCCCTCGTATAGATAATGCCGCCAAGGATAAGGACCCGAAGTGCTAGCCGACATGCTGCCGAATCATTAGAAAGGGGAACGGGTAAACGGGTTGGTAGAGGTGGAAGGGGTAGAAGACCTAGGGAAGGTAATGATGAGCGTGTTGATGAATTGAATGGTCAAGGAAATGTCCAGGGGATGGGAGCTAATGGAGGTGAAAAGGGAGTCAATGGGAATGTAGAGAGAGCCAATGGGGGTGCACCCAACTTCTTAACGATCATTGCCCAACAATTGCAGAACCTTTTACCCGCCGTGTTGGCTCAGGTTAGTAACTGAGGGAATGTTGGAAATCAGAATGGTAATGTGGTTAATGAGAACGTTCAGGAGAACATTGGGAATGTGATAGTAAATGGCAACCGGGTAGGTTGTTCATATAAGGAGTTCTTAGCTTGTAACCCTAAGGAATATGATGGTAAAGGAGGTGTTGTAGTTCTTACTCGTTGGATTGAGAAAATGGAGTATGTGCATGATATGAGTGGTTGTAGTATTGACCAAAAAGTGAAATACACTGCTGGTTCATTTGTGGGTAAGGCTTTAACGTGGTGGAACTCTCAGATCCGCACGCTAAGCCGGGAAGTTGTTGTTAGTATGTCATGGAATGACTTTAAGTTTATGATGATACAAGAGTTTTGTCCTAGTCATGAGACGCAAAAGTTAGAATCCGAGTTGTGGTATAAGCTTGGTCGGGGTCTGGGCCATGCTATGGCGTTATTACGCATAGGTTTCATGAGTTGGCTAGGTTAGTTCCACATTTGGTAACTCCTGAGAGTAGGATGATTGAGAGGTATATGTATGGCCTTGCTCTACAAATCCACGGGATGGTGGTAGCAACGGAGCCAAAGACTATGCAGAAGGCAGTGTAGATTTCTGGTGCACTAACTGATGAGGCTGTGAGAAATGGATCAATTAAGAAGGTTGAGAAAATAGGAAATGTGGGGGAACCTAGCAAGGATAGGAGTGGAAGGGATGATAATAAGGACAGGACTGGAATATTTTTGTACCACTATAAACCCTGTTGGGGAAGAATAGGAATAGGGTACTTGGCCCAAGGCACCACCTACAACTCCTACATGGACCCGGTGGACCTTGTCGAACATGCTTCAACTGTAACCGCTCATGAATTTGCAATGGATTATAGAGGTGTGCTGAGGGAATGTGAAATCTATCAATGCATAGGAAAACCTAACTGTTATGGATGGTTTTGTGTGTAGGGATGCAGAGGGAAAGCTTGCCAAGATCACACAACATTGTGACGGGTACGTTTACTTTGAACGATCACTTTGCCACTACCTTATTTGACTCTGGTGCCGACTATAGTTTTGTTTCTACTACTTTTATACCTCTGTTAGGCTTAGAGCCCAGTGACTTAGGTTTCAGATATGAGATTGAGATAGCTAGCGGGCAGCTAGTAGAGATTGATAAAGTTATTAAGGGTTGCAAACTGGAAATCGAGGGTCATGTCTTTGACATCGATTTGATACCTTTTGGACATGGGAGTTTTGATGTGATTATAGGTATAGACTGGTTGTCTGATAACAAGGCTAAAATAATTTGCCATGAGAAGTGTTAGCCTTAAAATATGGTGACATATCTGGAATTACAATAGTTTAGTTATAGTGTGACACTTAGGGACTAATAATGACAAGTTACAATAGTTAGGTGTCACTAGGACTATAAATACCCCCTCCATACTTCCATGGAGGGGTGAGGATAAACATTTTGTCTCATAAGTATGTGTTGTTTCTCTCTCTAGAAAACACACACACTCTTTCCTTTCTCTCTCTAATAAAATGGCTTACTTTCATTTCTATCTTCCCCGACCTCCTAATTGTCTTTTGTTAGTGTGAAATCTTATTGTTAACAATTGGCATCAGAGCCTAGGAGCATATCGTGATCGTTGTTTGCTGAATCAGAGGTTTCGTGTTTTTTTTTGGTAAGAAACTCAAACCGAACGCACCTTTTTTGGCTTACTTTTTGATCTAAAACGTGTGTTTTACGACGATCAACTTGTACTTTTGTTAGTCTTATGTGTACTAGAAACTTATTTGGGTATCAAAACACGTTTTTGGATCAAAAAAATTTGGGTTTTTGAAGACAGCGAAACATGTTTGAAGGCAGCAAAACATCTGATGAAGGAAGCGTTTTTTTAGTGTGAGAAGGATTAGGGTTTCGAACAATTAGGGATTGAATATGTTTATATCTATTTTTTATGGAACCGGATTATAGGTTTAGTAATTGGGCTGATGGGTATTACCAATTGTGATGGGCCGATTATTGTTATAGATAGTTTACATGGTGGGCTGAGTTCTTAATCAGATAGATTGGGTTGTGTACAAAGTTAGGCTTGTGGCAGCCGAATTTAAATGGTGATGGACTTGGGCTGGTTATTTCACTTATCCATATTAGTAACATGTAGGCCGAGCATAATTGGTGATGGGCTATGATGGTTTAGGCTGATGGATTTAACAGGCCGAGTATAAAATGCTATCACGACACGTTAGACTAGACGATGTTTATTCGTTAACAACAATTCAAAACAACATTTGTCCTAGTTTAACAACATTAAACATGAATAACAACACAACAAACATGATACATAACACTAAAAACGATCCGAATAAGATTCACTACAACGTCAAACGGCTAAAGATTCGGATTTCGATGACAAGTGATCACGAAGTTGATTTGGTATCCCTTATTTGAGCTTGAAGTTGGGTTTCACGAAGGCGTCTACTTATTTCATCATCGAGACTTCCTTCTATTTGCTACCCCTTTTCTTCAAACCCAATCTATCGATTGATGACTTGCTTGAACGTACAACGGTTATGATTGAGACTTGAATTATCTAGTTACCAGCAGTCAGGGGTGGTTGGTTGCAGACCTGGATAACTATCACTTAAAGGAGTTACATTGTAGTACTCAGTGTCACACGCAGAAGACGATGTGGATAATTTCAAGAGGTGTTGTACTTCTTATACTTTTCTGGTTGGGTATAGAGTACTTATAGATTTAATCTTGCACCGTTCTTCAATCAACAACAGTGCAAGCTTAAGTAACAAATTTGGGGGATTTTACTTCATTTTCAAGTTTGGTATATCGGGTTTACTTCACCAAGTGATCACAACAATAGCCGACAGAATACGAGGTTGGTAAGTTAGCCAGAGAGTTTCAAGGTTGAGATGTAATCAGCAATTCTCACGGGATTCCAAGACAATGGTACTTCACAGTCTAAGTACAATTTTCAAAGTTCTTCAACGACATTCATATACAAGACCTTGATTATACCAAGTTTTCTTGATTCTTGCTTCATTTCCTCTACGGTTTCTGAAGACAAGAGGGTAATGCTTTGTTTGGATTTCAAGATTTGTGCTTAAGACAAGAACTTCTCGAGTATATGGACGTACACGACAATGATGCTTCCGAGAGTTCGCAACCATCATGGGGGAAAATGTGTACATCCGGGACTTAGTTGACTTTGATGTTACCATGTCAACTTCCAGGGGGAAGTAGTGTATACTACTTTACTTAGCATGGTTTATGAAGTATACTGCATACGTGAGAAGAATTGATGCTGATTTCTCGCATGCACCCCTGAACGAATATTCACCAAGCCCTAATGACAAGAAGCAGTGGTCGTTGGTGTGGTTTGACTTCTACAAAATTCCGCTGTGCACGTCAATGACAAGTAGAAGATTGTTCAAGCTACAACAAAGTTTCAGAATCTGCTTAAGATAGGGATGTTGGTTTGGGGGGAAGCTGATTCAGAAACTTCGCCAAAAAGGAGTCTATGAAGAAAGTTTTTCAAGACATGCTGCATGAATTGGGGGGAAGTTAATCCATTTAAAAATACGATACATTGGATTTATTAAAATTGTTTGATACAAAGCACACCGGCTTAAATTGTTCAACATTTGATGACAAGTATTTTAGATCCAAAACAAATATTCCCGAGATGTAAATGATACAAAATCTTTTAATGCATGACTCCCCAAAAGTGTAGCCCCAATGTATTCACATAGCACTAGTGCCTCATTGATCTGAGATAACATGCTTTAAAACGTCAACATAAAGTTGGTGAATTCACAGGTTTATGTAAGTATAATGTAGGACCGCAAGATTTCCCCGTGATTATGCAACCTGTACACCCATCACAAAATGTATTTATGTTTCCCTAAGTTCATGACACCGAAGCTCGAATGTATGAATGCAAATTATAAATATTGCCACATTGCCCGTGTTGTTGTTCCAACCCTAACATCCAAATCGACATGGTATTACATCCGTTGTTCATCTGTGACACCAGTGAGAGTACGCACCTGTGGGGATGTCATTCCCAAATTGATCTATTTTACATTCACGCATCACACAAGTAATTGACCAATTCATGATAAATGGGGCACAGGGTTATCGTTAACTTAGGCAAAATTAAAATCATGATAAAATGTACACTTGCGTCTAATTTGTAAAACAATGCATGTTTCTCACCCCAAAAGTTGTAAATCATTGATATAGTAAAAACTTGGGGCTATGAACTCACCTTAGTGATAAACCGATGTATATGAATCAAGTGAATGGAAACGTCACGGATAAGACCGGATGGCAACCTATTTAAAATATAGTCGTATGGTACAATTGTACTTAATAATACTACATCACAAGTTATATAGTTACACAACCACCTAATAGTTTTTGTTTAGTTTAAAATGTTGAAATAATAATCAAATCGTACTTTGTCAAATAACTGCATATGTATTTGTACCCGTAAAATAAAGTGTTGTTTTTGTCCCATAATTGATTATTTACTAATTATCTGTTAAAAATATATGATTTAATATTTTTATTGATTATGTAATGATATTATTTAATTAATTTAATTGTTTTATAAAATAATTTAAAAAAGTGTAAATAGTGCACAAGGTTTTATAAACCTCGTACCTTTATCGTTTTACGCGTTTCTTATGTCCATGGTTTTATATTAAGAACATCTATCAAAATATTATAATTATTATATGGTTAAATACTGTTATGAACGGTAACATTATGTGAAAGTTTATAAAAATACTTTTTATAACTTTAATTATTGAAATCGTATTTTAATTGTATCTCGTTCGTTTTAATTCGGTTTTAGTGATTCTTATGTCCACGCCTTCGTAATTAAAAGCTCTATTTAGGAAAATCACTCCCAACAGTTTACTGTCGTGAAATATTTTTATAAATTTACTTTTATAAAAATATTTTTTAACTTAAATTTGTAAATAGCGTATCTCCTTCATTTTAAATCCGTTTTTCGAGTTTTTTACATGTTTGGGTTCCTCCTGAAAAGTACTATCTTTATAAAATGTTCCCCTTATCAGATCTAAAACAGTGCAGGTTTTTATAAAATAACTTTTATAAAAATACTTTTATACATTTAATTAATGTAAACATAAAAATGTCATATCTCCTTTGTTATGGTTCGGTTTTTCAAGTTCCTTACATGCTTACGATCCTTGTGATAAGTACTAATTAAATAAAATATATAATATAAATGTTTATACACGAATTCAAATATGTAAATTGCCAAAGTCACTAGGAAAGTGATTTTGATTATTTTTGTGTTATGGCTTATGTTGTGGACTATTTTTGAGGCTTATGGTAGTAACCAAAAGCGATACGTAGCTTTATAGCTTATTTTCAAGCTTAATATACGTATTTTAGAGTTTATGGACTCACGACCCAATAAATCTATTTGAGTCGCGGCTTAATGAGAGGGCTTATTGTGGTCCGGATTGTTTTTACATATAAGTATATACTTATATATGTAAATGGGCTTTTGGGCTTGGATTATAATTTGGACTTATAAATGTCCTAATGGACCCTTGTTGGGCCTTAAGGCCCAATAAGCGATATTTAGTAGTTATGAGAGTTTTGACGGACTTTTGAAAGTGGAAATGTATTTACGAAGTGATATTGAATGATATTTTAGGAAAAAGTGTTGGTAAGCGTTAAAGATTGAGATTTTTGGAATTTTGTCAAAAAGTGTCGAATTTGTGAAAATTGATGAAAATAAGGTTTGAAACCTTGGAAAACGTTGTATAAACGTACGGGTCATGTCGAAATTTCGTAAAAAGTTTATACTTAGAAACTTTCTTAAAAACATGATTTTTGATATTAAATAATAAAATATTATTTAATTATTTTATTTATTTAATAAATTCACTAAAAGACGAAAAATATAATTTTTCTCGAAACTTCTCTAATGTGTTTATTATGAGTAAACGTTTCATTTTCAACCGTGTAATGATTATTTTGAAGTGTCTAAGGTTTACCGAATGGACTTGTCGAGATATATTTATAATTATTAATTATAAATATTTATTAATATTACTTATCTATTTTCTCTAAATAGTATAAGTATGTATTATCGGGGAATGAGATTAATACGATTGTGGAGTTAAGTCGTCAACCATCACACCACTAAACTGTTTTGGGTAATTGTACAACGCGTCTAAAACACTATGCATCAAACGTGAAGATTGTTTTGGAATTGGTTGATTAAATTGGGACATTAACTGGACTAGGTCGTGTGCGGGCGTCATTGCATTTGGTTGTGTGATTGAGATTGGGTAGCTAAAGACTTGCTTGAGGTGAGTTCTCGTAGCCCCGCTTTTTACTGGTTTTCCGTTGGGGGAAAGTGATACTCAAATGTGTTTGAAATGTTTTGAATTGAACTGTGCGAAATGTGGTTTTGTTTTTGGACAAGTTATGCGCTTATGACTGCTATGTGAATATTAAGTGTTTAAATCGAATGGGTACACCTACCCAGTGATTTTGATTTTGGGAGCGGATGGGTACGCCTACCCAGGTTGTGTGAGGTCCTGCCCTAATATTGTGCTCAAGCTGGTAGGCCCTTTAGGTGCGTAAGTGACTTATTATGATTGACTAGCTGTGGTGCTATGTATTGGATTATTGTGATTGACTAGCTGTGGTGTTATGTCTTGGATTATTGTGATTGACTAGCTGTGGTGCTATGTCTTAGAGTGTATGCATAAATATTCACTGTCATATAGCACTATTGTCCACCGTTGAAGTATTATGATCGCCAATTAAGTTTTGATCTATCATCCGTTTTAGAGATTTTCTCGTTAGAACGACTTAATAATTTATTTTAATCGGATCTATTCCACGACGTACGTTGCCTCTTATGATGAGTGCGACTATGAAAGTTAAAACAACATGATTTGGTTTTGTCGAATATGTTTTCGCAACATGTTTTGTCTCTTATGATAAGAGCTTACACGATTGAATTTTATTTTTATTTTGATGGTATAATTACCATTCGTTTTGATTTACTTCTCATCCGAAAGGTCAAATTGAGTAGAAATCGCATCTTTATGGGGTAAGAACGTGTGAAGTACGTGCAATGACGAGAAGCCATCATGCCATGGAAGAAAGATGAGACGGGAAAGTAAGGCCGAGCACCGAGGACGGCGCTCCCTTAAGGTGGATGGAATGTAACAACTCGAGTTTCACGATGCGTATGACGATCGCGAATTCGACGTCATAATTATTATTTTGTAAATTCGCGTGAGCGAACGTCGTCATTTAAAATTTTATTTGTCGTAAATAATTATTTTCATACCTTATTACGAACGGAAATTTAAAATATTTATTTTTGACATTTCGCGAGTCGTGTTTGACCGCGCGTTAATCGTTTTGAGCATCGTAAAAGTTACGACGTGTCTCGTTATTATTTTTATGATCATAATTTATTATTTCATGAACTTTTTCGTCTTCGTTCCTTGTCCTTGGCCAAAGCTCGCGTTCAAGGCTCGCGTTTTATTTAAAATGGGTACAAGTTACATTTTAATTAAATGTCACACAAGATTTTTACTAGTAATGAAATTAAAAATATATATATATTTGTATATTATGATTCCCTCTCCCTAGCTCCCCATAGCCGGTTATAGCCACAAGCACACACAACCCATTTTTATTTTCCAAGGCATGCAATAATCATTATTTGTGTCTCCCCATTTCCTTATAACTAGAGCAAGTAAACTCAAAGTTAAAATTTTTATTTCTCTTTCCCTCTTTGTTCCTTGGTTCGGCTGGATATAAACACAAACACACACTCACCATTTTTCCATTTTGATCTTGAAAACACATTTAAACATCACTTAAACAACTATATGAAGCAAGAAAGAACCAAGTTTTAATTTGGTTTCTCCCTTCTCCCTTTCTTTTGGTTCGGTCGAAGCACAAACACCACCCTCTTTGGTGTTTTGATTTTTCTAGCTATCTAATATTGCTTAGATGGTGATATCTTAATAATCTATGCAATAAAAATGGACATGCAATAAGGTTTTAAGCAAGGTTGAATATTGTTGAAGCAAGAGGGTTTTCGGGTTTGGTTGTGGGTTCGAACCAAGGGAGAGACCACAAAGGTGTATTTTATTTATTATTGATTGGGTTGATTTGAATTTGACTTTGGTTTGGTTTGGTTGGTTTTGGGCCGCGACTAAAACACAAGGAGGACGAAACGAACACTTTTATTTTTCCGATCTTGCTTGTCATAGCATTGTAAGCGTTCTTTTTATTTTTGTTATGATCAATTTCGTTTATTGAATAATATAAGGTGTTGCATGTGCTGAAATCGACTTGATCTTGCGCCGATTAGTTAGTTGATATTATAAAATGATTGAGCGAGTTAATTATAAATTATAGGCCATATTAGATATGTCGTAAGTGAGATTTTGGGTCAAAAATAAGTTTTGGCGTGATTTACAAAAGATGTACTTTGTGCAGAAACTTTGGCACGGTAAACGAGGGTCGAGTTTTTATAAAATCTGATTTTTGATTGAAAAATATGATAAAGCTTTCTTAGACGATCGTTTTGACATAAAATAGAGCTTCTAACTCCAAATAACGAAAAAGTTAGAGCTAAAACGAGATATATATTTTTGGCGTAAAAACTCAGCACTTGTAGATAATTGTGGTTGCTGTCAGGAAATTAAACGCTCGTTTTGAGCACTTTCGAGTCCGTTTCGACCTTCCGGCGAACCACGAAAGTTGCTCGGATTGATGTTCTACTTTGCCGCGAGGCTCGCTAGATTTAAAATCGAGTAATAACGGGTCAAAACCTAAGGTCAAAGTCTGCGTTTTTATTAAAAATGTTAAAGTTCCTGCAGAAACTTGCATGGGCATTTTGGTTATTTTTTGCCGAGTTTCGGGTCTGGGCTAAAACTAAAAAGTTGTCCGGAATGTCGTTTTACATAAAATCTATTTTTAGTCCGAGTCGTGAAAATGTGATATAACAGGTCGTTTGGAGCAGGTCAAATTTAGTAATATATATACATGTAAAATGTGTATAAAAAGTCAGTTCAATTAAAGTCTAACATTGACTTTTGAAAGTCAACGGGTTAATACTAAACTTGTCGGGTATAATAAAAGTAATTAAACGCTAATATTACTACGAGTAAGATATTTTAAACTTAGCCATTATTATGAACGAAGTAGATTCTAAAATAGAAAGTTTCCTAAAATAGAAAGTTTTCAATTAAGCTATGTAAAATATAAATAAAAGAACGATCGTAACCTAATATTGTGGGGTTTTAGGATCTAAGGCTCAAGTGGATTTCTCATCACATGTATGAATATATATACTATATATATATATATGATTTTGTTGATACGATGAACGCATCGTTAATTATACTTTTCGGCATGGTAATCGAGCGACATAAATTATAGGTCGTGATCGTGTTCATTGATTTTCCGTGGATTGTTTTGATTATTTGATCTTCGGCTTCGATCAAAGTGAGTTCATAGCCTCGCTTTTAAGTGTTTTAAATGTTTTTAAACCCGCGAGGGGGATACTTGCTTGTTTTGAAAATGAGAACGCAATGTGTTTGATGCTAAATATGATTCCATGCACTATTGAGTATATGCCTTTTACTGTGTGACCGCTAATTGCCTTGTTGATGGTGAATGCTAATGCATTAAATAGATCTATTGGGTTTGACAACCCTGTCCGGGGTATGAATCCTTGATTGATAAGTGAGCACCCTGTAACGGACATTTTGTAGTTAGTAATGGGAGAAGGGGCATACTTCTCGGACATTATTTCGTCCCACGGGATGAATGTGTTAAGTGTCGGTACACGGGCTCATTAGTCGGAATACATTATTTATATATAACTTGGCTTACGAGCAATGTTATATGTTTTGTTGAACCAAATATGCGTTCTAACTGTTTTGTGTGTAAACTATATGAATCCACTCAACGTTTTGTTGACGTTTTTAAGCATGTATCCCAGGTAAATTGCTGTTGATGGCTGGATGGGACGGAACGCGGATATCAAGGACGGTGTTTCAGTGAAGTAGTGTCATAAACTAAATAAATATTTTAGAAATCAAGTCGTGTTGTGACTTTTAGAAATAAAATGTCTATGTTGGTATTGGGACCTTTGTAACTCTGATCTTTCTAATAAATGAAATTGTGTATTATAAACGTATCTTCTAACGTTTACTGGGACTCGTGTGCATGTATTATGAAGTAGCACCCCAAATGTTGTATTCTGCTGCGTATCGTAGTTTGGGGGTGTTACATAGTGGTATCAGAGCACGAGTTGTAGTGAATTAAGTCGTTTTATAAAACTTGGACTACAACTGTTTTTGGAAAATTTTCATGAGTCTTTCACCGTTGTCTGATACCCGCGCGCGCATCGTTCCCGATCCTTAGAAGCCTTATGTGGTATATTTGATTGCATGTTATGTGCGTAACAAGTAACTTTAATTCTCGCACATTAGCTTTCTTGTAGTCTATCTTTTCTTCGTGTTATTTGTTTCGTAACCCATTATCGTCAACCACCATGGGAGACGAGAATCCTATCCGTACTCTAGGAGACTACTCCTAACCTAGCCACGAGGGCTATAGGAATACCATCGAGCTCCCCGCATGGAACAACGTGGTACCTCTTCCATCCGACACCATCCGGTTGGTGCAAAACGGATGCTCATTCCATGAACTTCGGTCCGAGGATCCAAACCAACACCTCAAGGATTTCTTAAAACTAGTGGACTCACTTGACCTTGATGGTGAAAATAGGGAAAGAACGCGCCTGAGTTTATTTCAATTCTCCCTTCGCGATCAAGCTAGCAATTGGCTTGAACGTCTTCCAGCAGGATCCATCTCCACATAGGAGGATCTTACTACCCGATTGCTTGCTCAATTCTTTCCACAAGGAAGGACTGCAAAACTTCGTAACGATATCCTAATGTTCCAACAACATCATGGAGAATCTTTATCCGAAGCATGGACTTGTTTCAAGGACTTACTCCGAAAAGTCCCTCTCCATGGAATTGACCTTTGTCTCCAAGTGAAAATATCTTACTATCGCATTGATCACACCCTAAAACGGACTGTGGACTACACCGCTGGAGGCCGGCTAAGGAAACTGAGTGCGGAAAAATCTTGGGCCACTATCAAGGAGTTAGCTCGATATGAGGATGAAGAGTGGAATGACCTCGTCGCCCCGAGAGAAGGGAGCCTCGACTACGAAAACCCCGACATTAAACAGTTACTAGGGATCATGGAATGTAAAGTTGATACACTCATGAAGGAAGCAATCTCGCTAATGGGAAGAAGCGAAAGCGTATTTGGAATGACAAGCAACACAATGTATCAACTACCCTCAGAACCATCTCGACAAGAGGAATTCGAGGATCTTGTGATGAATTTCATACTCGATCAAGAATAAAAAGTTAGGCAAATCGAAGAGTATATGTGTGCTATTGGAAGCGATTTCATGCAACTCTCTTTGGAGGTTGTAGGGAAATTATAGGAGGAGATACGAATTGAACAAAATAGAACCAAGAAAATCAAGAAGATCACAAGGTATCCCGACACTAAGGATTTAGAACCCTTTAATGATCATAAATTCTCAGAAACTCTTACAAAAGAGGTTCCCTCCCATACACTAAAAATTGTCTCACCAAAGTCACTCTATGTCAAACACGTTCGCACAATCTTCCCCAGTCCACCTCTTGTAAGGGAAAGTACCTTTGGCTTTAAGCCTGGTACAAAGAATAACCGAAACATCAAGTCCCGACATGATGCGGAAAATTTGAGCCCTCAAAGTTCCCCACAAGTCCTCTCATCATTTGAGGTATACACACCACCCGTGACTTACCTGGAAGAAGTAGAAGAGACTTTAGGAACCCCTACGGAGGAAGAACCTTTGGACCAAAAAAAACTAGAGGATGTAGGTTTGACTAATCATAACATTTATCTTAGTTCTAGGGAAGTTCCTAGTCTTGATGAGGCAAAGCCTCAACCGCAGCCCTTACCTAGTTGTCCATCCTTTGATGTAAGTCTAGGAAACCAAAGAGACCCCGAACCACCCATCAAACCACATAGTCCGAGTAGTTTTAGGATAAAGGAAGTAGATAGCTTAACCATTTATACACCACATTCACCTCACATGGCGTCTTTCCACCCTAAGGATACGTATTGCTATTATCACCTATGCATAGATGACCCTAAGAGACATTATGGATTTAAACCAGGTCTATTAGGAAAAAGTGTATCCCTAGGTGTTGATATTTCAAATTAGGAGATGTTTGATGATGATTGGGGATTATAATCTAAGGAAGTTTCTCCTCTAGGAGAAGAACTTAGTTTATTTGATAGGCCAAATGAAGTAGAGAAGGTTAGGATTAAAGAAACACACCAATTGGAGCAGAAAATCCAACAAATACTTTTTCAACATATGGCTCCTTCTCGCCACCATGGTGTGTACCGTTACTATCACCCGCACTTAAACTCAAGTGTAGGGGAACCCTCCCTTTTACTTTTTAAATAAGGGTAGAGTCAGGCTCGTGACTCGAACAAAAACAAGCGCTTCTTGGGAGGCAACCCAATTTACTTTTCCCGCAAATTAGGAGCGTCATGTGTGTTTTAATTCTTTACCATTTGTTTTATTATGTTTGAACTATCTTGTAATCATGCTTTGTTTGTATTTAACTTCGTCTTAATTGCAATCAAAGGTATTTTGAAAACAATAAGTGTAGGGGAATTTATCTGGCTTTTGAGCCAAATTCAAATATGCTAAATGAATTGTTTAGATTAATTCGCGTCAGTTTCGAGTCATATGATTGAATTGTTAAATCTCAGGTTTTATGCAGCCTTTCGTACAGGAATTAACTTGTGGAATCAAGTGCAGGAAATTTTTCATCAAAAACAAAAATTTCATTTTCAAAGACTGTAGAGACGGCGTCACGATTAACACGCGACGCCGTCATCACGACACGGTCACATAAACCCTGACGGCGTCAAACTCCCAGGTTCTAAAAACTTAAAGTTTTTAATTATTTTTGAAAATAAAACTTGCACAACATTTAATATATGTATTCTTCTGTTATAAACCTGCAAAAACCTAATGAGTTTAACAATTCTCTCATCCTATCTATCGAGTCGAACCCTAAATTCATATTGTATATTTGTCTATCGCACATTTTACGCTTGGTGTAGTTGTCTTTGTCTTTGATTACAGGTTATATTTGATGAGAAGAAGCTTGGAAGTTCTTAGGAAGTTTCATTGGATGATTCTCGGAGGACGATTTAACCAGTTATCGCATGTTTCTTCTCCATTATTGAGTAAACCAGGGGAGTACTAGTTTCTTTTCCTTGTTTTCTTTTCCCTTTATTCGTTTCAATGGGTACTTCTAGAGAACATTGGGGACAATGTTCAACTTAAGTGTAGGGGGAAAATAAGCCTTAGAAACTATTTTTTCATTTGTCATTTGCTTTGTCCTTAAAATGACGAGTAATATATCAAAACATAGCAT
Source organism: Tanacetum coccineum (assembly GCA_026074375.1). Taxonomy (NCBI): domain Eukaryota; kingdom Viridiplantae; phylum Streptophyta; class Magnoliopsida; order Asterales; family Asteraceae; genus Tanacetum; species Tanacetum coccineum. The sequence continues at coordinate 14,063 of BQNB010007006.1, read as the reverse complement.
AAGAGGTGATTTTTACCCAAATTTAAAATTATTTATGACACATACCGACGAAAACCGAGTATTAATAGCGTCTCATGGATAGGAATTTATATGACTAGCACAAAAACCCTCAAATTCCACCCCCACAATGTGAGGTTCGCCCTTAGATATTATACCTTTAGCTTGCTCGAGTTAAGTGTGAGCCAATCATGCTGTATCTATCTCTGTCGTTACGGATTGATATATGCGTCGGTTTCGTTTTGCCCTTTTCTAGAACAATGGTATTGGGTACCTTTTAGTGATATGAGAGTGTACCGGCATTGCCATATTAAATTCTGAGAACTTGTTTTTTGTGTTGCAGCCCAAGACACACTTACGTTAGTATTAGGATTTGCTTGATAAGAAGCATTAGGATTAACCTATGTTTTAAACCTGTAATTGTTATGATGGTCACCTCGATCATATAACTATCCCACACCCTTTCCATGAACTAATCTTTAGTGCAGGATACCCCTAGTACAACCCTCCGAGCCTATCCTTTTTCACGGTTCTCCTAATTTTCTGGTTAATCCGAACTATTAATGAAGATCATAGCCTACCTTATATGTACTCACCTTTAGTACATTATTGTGTTTAACCCAAGTTGATTATTGAGTACACTGTTGCTAAGTCCTTATCCATGTAAATACAGTTTTGGAACGATTGGGATTCATGGTAGTATTTAATTTGCGGAAGAATGGGGAAGAAAAGTTAAGTCAATACCCCCATATGTTTGTCAAAAGATCTCCATGTTATTTTGATCCACCTCAAATCGGGTCATTAGTTAGATTGTAAATATCAAGCATGTAAAAGCTCAAGTATAGGGGTACATATGATAAACCCCATGTGATGTATTATGTTATTAAAAAAATTAGAAAATAAAATTGCAAGACGATTGACTGGTTGCGTTGTGTCGCGCTCTCCTGCTATATCCTCTTCGTCTGCCCCCCCCACCTGTCTCCTGGCCTTAGCAACCAAACCAATGCTATATTCGTTGTTAAAATAACAACTCTAACTATCTCATTCCAATTCCCCGAAAAGCCACCCAATTTATCCGTCCATTTTTGTATCTTTATCTGATATCTAACACCTACACCCACTAACCCTTTAAAAGACTACTAGATAGTAATTGAATAATACTTTGCCACCTAGCTGGTGGAGGTTTGGATCATTTACCAAGTCCTATAGTAATTTTTATATGCTATGACAGGTAATGAGTAGTTGATTTTTCGTTTCCCCCTTATAGTTATAATTTATTATTCACCGTAGTGGAAGAGAGAATCCCAAAGCACTTATGTTGTGGTGCTGAGTATTTAGTTTGTGCCCTTTTAAATTACTGAGGTCTTAGAAGGTCGTTTTGTAAAATACTTTTAAAGAGTAGGGAAGAAAATATGACCTCTCATATTGGTATTGTCTAGGTAGAAAAAGTCTATTTTGCTGAGGACAAGCCATATCTAAGTGTAGGCGTATTTTGTGAGGTGTCATTTATACACTTTTACGGGTCGACTGTTTTAACCCCAAACTCTTGCATTTATGCACAAAATAGAGGTACTTTAATCGTTCTTTTTTAGGTATTTCTCATTTGGAAGGCATTTGGAAGAATTACACGTGACTTGGGCTCATTTGGAGAAGAAACAGACAAGACTACGGACCTACGACAACATCACACAAGAATTTCTCTACAGTGACTGAAGACGGCCACCAATATAACATGACGCCGTCACAACGAAGACAAAGACGGCGTCACTGGATCTCATGACAACGTCACAATACATGAACCAGCCTATTATCTAGAATATTCTTCATTATGACGGCGTCACGACTAAAACGCAACGTTGTCCCAGCGATTCTCCTATATATACAAACCTGAATTTAGGGTTTTAAGTGTGTAACTTAAGAATAAAAAGAGGGTACGAACCCTAGTTTGTTTAGCAGCTATTAGGGATGACCCTATTGTACTTCCTCCAACTCATGTTTTAATCAAGTAAGGTTTATTTAATCATTCAATATGTCTATGTGTTGTTTGATTCATCTATGTTCTTGCTTTATTTAACCATGCTAGGCCTAGCTCTTATTGTGCTTTATTTATGATTCTATGAAACCTTAATGTTAGATATTAGTGGTCGTTGCTTCTTGGTGATGGATGTGCTACATTAGGCTCGTTTTAGAAAACCAGCTTTTGTCCGTATCGCTATTGATATGTCTAGGGAAACGTGATTGTGTAGAAAGGATACAATCGGGTAACAATCTTCATGCTACCTTGCCCCCTAATATGGTTGAATCACTTTTAATATATTTTACATGCACTTAGTGTACTTCTAGGGGCCAGGTAATAGTCTTCATACTACCTTACTTGTGCGTTGCTATGCGGATTTACTAAGTAGACGGCAGTAGGTTCGTGTTATGTGTTTCATGACGTAGGAAACAGCTTATCACAAATCATCACAAGTGGTGACAATGGCCAAACATCACTAGCGAGAAGAAATCTAGGGTGCTATACATGATTAAATAACACAATCTTATATCTGATTGTTATCACCAGCTAGATTTAGATCATAATTAGTAATTTAAATAGCCTAAAAATCCAACCACCTCTCTAATTATCTGATTTACTTTTCTATTCCTTAAATATTTAAAAATACCAAAAATAATCTTCTACTCAACCCTTAGAATTCTTGTTAGACCGCCGGATAAGCCTTCCCTAACCTTTCCTCATCGAGTGAAACGTTAACAACCCCCTCGAGTCTTGCCGTTATTACTTAACTACTACAACTATTAGGTGCCTCTGCGTAGGTGTTGTAAAACTTCTTGTTGAAGATCTAATGACGATCCGCTAATCACTAGATGAGCTAGATGACAATCATTGGATCAGGTTTTACAAAGCCAACTGTCTTATCTTATGGAAATAGTGTTGAGTGACTGGTTTTGTCAAATTGTTATTCACATCAACTTGGGTTTATTCCCTTTTGTGTTTGTCCCCCTGGGGCCCCCCCCCCCCCCCCCCCCCCCCCCCCCCCCGGTAGACCCCCGAGGCAAACCGTTTAGGTTTTGACATTGTAGGTCTTTCGGATTTAAACGCATTTGGTTGTCTAACAACTGACTGGTTTCTGAGTGATTTTAAAACCGGTTTTCCCAAGATTAATGTTTTTGCAAACTTAGTATCTACACTATTTCCTTTTAACTTTCTTAATTCATTTTTCAAAGAAGCAATTGCAAAAACCTTTTCTTGAATCTGAGCTTTTATATCAGCATTATTAGCAAGCAAAGAAGTTGTCTGTTCTATAGTCTTAGATCTCGTTATTTTATTAGAATCATACAAATCTTTGTAATGCTTTTTTAAAGTCTCATTTTCCTTAAGTAATTTAGCCACACTATGTTTCAATTCGATGTTGATTGTTTCAAAAGCATCAATTTCCTTTTTCATTTTGGCTTTATTACTTGCTTCATTTAAAATTTGACCGTGTTTCCCCGATTTTAAAGCATGATTTTGATATTTAAGTTAAAGAGCGATACAATGTGCTTCCATTCTTGAAAAATCTTTTTGAAATTAGGCAACGGTCTTTTTGAGTAAAATATTTTCAGACTCGAGTGATTGTTTTGAGTATTCAGTTATCTGGTTATCAAGTGATGAATCAAGTATAGGACTTTGAACTTGACATTGTTCAAGATACTATTTAACCCTACCTTCATTAATGATTTCAGGTTGCTCAGTATGTTGTTGTCTCATAGCAAAGATATTACATTCAGTAGTCAATTGTACCTCAGTCATTGGCTCTTTATCATATATTGATCTGATATCTGCATCATCAGTATCTGTATCATTCCCTGACCTACTGCTTTCATCTTGCACTTCTGATTCTGTCCCACTGCTTTTTGTAACAACCAAATCAGCATCCAATGCTTTACCCGTATCTACCTTACTCTTTTGCGTATGCATCTGTCTTTTATTCACCCTTCTATCATACTGTCTTTGATGATGTGTTCTTTCAGCAACAGACTTCTTAACATCACCCATGTGTTGGAGTAGTGTTTCTCTGAACTGTTTAACTTCGATTCCAGTGTATTCAGCAAAATACTTGTCTGTCATTTGACTGCCATAATCCAAAGTAAACTGCGAAGCGATGAACATCTAAAATTGTCTATTAATTACCCAAAAGGCTGCCGTGGATCAATCTTCTTGAAAATCGTCTTTGTCAAGTTGTTTTTGTAGTTGATCGACATTGAGGAACGTTGTACTTGTGAAAGTATTATCATCTTGACCAAAGAGTGACATGAATGCCCGTTTGAATCCATGTCCGATACGAGTGCCTTTTAAGTCTTCTTTTGAAAGAACTTGAAGGTGTGAATGAAGAGATCAAAAATATGTCATGCATCTCTCTTTTGCTTTTGACATCTTGTATTTTATTGCATGAACATCTTTTGTTTCCATCGTATCGGAGTTGTTGTGAAATGAATTAGGGATCTTAAGTAGATAAAGTGATGTTGCGGTTTTGTTGTTGAAATCGTTATTCACGTTAAAGTACTTGAGATTAATTAACGATTATTAGAAAACTTAAAATAAGGGCCAACGATGTAATTGATTAAAACTAAAAGGGCTAAATAATTAAAAAAATTAAGTAAAAAAAAAGTTTTGAAAAACAAAGAACCAAAAGTGAAGAAATTTGAAAAGTAGAGGTTAAAATTGAAATTGTTGTAAGACTTAGGACTAAAGTTTAAAATTATTAAAAACTAAGGGTTAATGTTGAAATGTTTTAAAGCTAAAGGTTAGAAATCAAAAATTAAGATTTTAAATTATATTAAAAAATTGTCTCATGCACTAAATATTGATATCATCTTCTTCGTGTTATACGTATGTTATAATATGAAGCACATATGATGATTGATGTGAGATCGCGATTCTAATGGTATACGTTATAAGACCCGCTAACTACCGAAACTCAAAACCCGAAAAACCCGAAACAAGCTCAAAACGATTGTTCTTTTGATCAAAACGCTTGATGAATGAAGGTCAAACCGCGACTAAGCTTGAGTCAAACCGCTATAACCCTTGTTAAACAAACCGCTACCAATACTGAAACAAACGGCTACATCAAAGAAGCATTAAACCGCTGTCTTGACAAAAAATTGCGAGAGTTTCGTTTAGATAAAACCTTGAAAAGAGTAAACCGCTGCAACCTGTTTTAAACAACCAAACCGCTACACAAGTATAGCTAACCACTGGGAGTACTTTGGGACCACTAGTAAACCGCTATCGTACTATATTTTTGTTTTCTTGCAAAGACTGACTAACAAACAAGAAACTAGTACAAATCTTGTCTAACCCTTATGCCAAACCGCTACTATGAACTAGACATGAAGAAATAAGCTTGTGTAACAGATAGAAAGCCACGACAAAAATTAGCGGATAAGATTTGGTCCTTTTTGCTTTTGCTTTCACCCCGCGTACCAGATAAACCCAGAAAAAATAAAAATAAAAACTTAAATAAGCTTCGAGTACAAGCAGTTCAAAACGAGTAAATAAGCCACAATATAATATAGAACAAGCTGGTTAAACTTTTTAAGAAGGTAAGCTTACGTTTTTCGTGACAAATGAACCGAATCCAAACACCCCCTTAAAAGTTCGGCTGAGACCAAATAAGCTATAATAAGCTGACAATAAGCTGTTTTAACCACGTTTTTAAGCCACTTAAAAAATGTTTAAAACCCTAAATGAGCTAGAAAGTGAGCCGTGCCCTTTTAGTTCACAAAAATCTCTTAATAAGTTGTAGTAGAAAACAAAATAAGTCACGAATGGGAGACAAAAATAAGCTATCTAAAAAACTAAGAATCACAAAGATGTGAAAAAGAAACCACCACAGAGTAAGCTGCTAACGTTTTAGAATAGGAAGTTTTATCACAACAATTATAAACTAAGCAGGTATTGATAATATCCAATCAACACAAACAAATGGGTTGACATTTTTCAAAAGTAATTAATGACAGTAAAGACAAGAAAAAACGTTTTTTAAATTGTAAAATAATTCAAACTTTATAAGTTTGTAAAAGTTTGAAAGTATAACGAGTTTAAAAAAACAAAGATAAGCTAGAATAAGCCCGAAAATAATCATAACCACAATCACTAAATTCACCCCTTGGCTCGTGATACCAATTGTTATCCCAAATAATATCCACTTCACAACAATAATAAGTCAAATAATAAGCAATAAGCTAGAAAAGAAATAAGAGAAAAGAGAAAGGAAAGATGGAAGATTAGATTAGAGAGAGAAAGAGTGGTGGATGATTACACACACATACAAGTGAAGCAAATGTAACCAACACCCTATCCATGTGTGGAGAAGGTCCTATTTATAGTCTCATACTCACATGAAGTGCATGGACTTTCTTCTTGGGTCGGGCTTGGCTTGAGGTGGGCTTTAAGCCCAAAACACGGACAATATTAGATTACAATCCAAGCCCATTTAACCCAACTGGCCTATTACTTAACAAGACTAATTACAACTAATAAGACCGATAACATTCTTGTTCGGCTTATATAAATTTAAGGCAAACATATCTGATGCTTTTTCACATGTGAAACAACAAAGACGATGCTAATATATCTAGTTTACCTTCTCACGTGAAACAAAAAAGACGGTGCTAATATATCTCCTATTAATAGTGTGGGCATGCGATTCCCTGTAAACTATCACTACAACAAGACCATCAATGCCTTCCTTCCACAGGTTATAGGCGCGTGGCTGACCTCTGCGCGATTTTGACACAGTGTTTAATGTATTAACCTGCAAATATCAATCAATGATTATTAGGATTAGGATTGTTTGTAAAGTATTTTTTTGTGAAAATAATGGGCATGTGCTATTTATATAGGATGTGATGTGATGAAAATAGTTAATAAATTGATACACTTAATGGTGAGCAAGTGAAAGGTTTTTGCTTTGGACGTATGGAAACTCAGAGGGCATTTATTGGACTTCAATGCATTTTTAACAATTATAGGTGATTAATATGAAACAATTAAAGCTCTAAACCATTTCATATGGTATTATACGGTGGTCATGCAAACACAAAGCTGACTGACTGCACATTAAATATAGGAATTTTGAGTACAAAAACTTGGTTTTGAGTCATTAATACTGCCCCATTAAAGCTTCCAAACTCAATCTTATGTTATATAAGATAGTTCTAAGACATCCATCAGATTCAAGATATGATAATGTACCTTTGCAATTAGCAGGTTTGCAATGATCCTCTAACTTATATTCCTCAGCATTGATATTAGAATATCACTCCATTGATAAGGCATCCTTGTGGATTTATGAATGAGAGTTACATTATACTTTGGTTCAACATTTACATGTTTAAACTTAGTATGACATCAGCAAGTGTATTAAGAAGGTTATGTATTTTTTTAATATCTTCAAGATCTATAGATACTCCCACTTACTTTTGTAAGTAGAAACAATTCTCTAAATACTAAGTATTTAAGCAACAATAAAATGTTTTTAACTAGGACATACAAAGTACATTTACAGTTCTTATCTCAAGCTTGTTAATAACACACTTCATAAGATTTTAACAAATTTAAGAACTTTAATCAAGACATAATGAGATTCATCCTAATCTATAAATAGATAATGTCTAAAATACCTTCTAGGTTGGGACTATATTGAGTGTATACATGACACATGTAATTTTTTAACCTTAAAGGATTTCAGAGGTAGAGCAATAAAAGTTATCATAAATTAAACAATATGAATATAGTTTGTTTCAACACATTAGACATACCATAATAATGTGGTATTCTATGAGTATTGGGATTGCGAGACTATATGACAATTCTTTAGATAACTTAATTCTCTTAAGGTCAAAAACTTACCAATTGGGTTGAGCCAAATTGAATACAAAGTATTTTTAAACCAAGTGCATGCTATAACATATATTTCTTTAAATAGTTCAAGACCTCTAATTTCATTGGGGGGGGGGGGGGGGGGGGGGTGGGGGGGGGGGGGGGGGGGGGGGGGGGGGGGGGGGGGGGGGGAATGTTTAAGCAAGAAAACAGAACATGTCAAGTATACGTTATAAGTCTTTGAATAATTCAAGGACTTCATGTTTATGTCCTAACAACAAGACATAACAAGTTTACTACTTACTTTATGTTATGAGTCATTGATTATTTCAAAGACTTTATAATTATGTCTTAACAAGCAAATATAATTATACTAACTAAAATAATTATGAACGCATACTCTTGAGTTCAATAGTAATTTCAAGTTAATTTCATACTTCATAATTACGATTATATAATTAATCATGATTATATTGACTAAAACATGTAGTCAATTTGTTGAAGTATCTTTACATTATATCTTGACATTTAATTATAATAAGGCAACAAACATCTTGTGTGTTTAAGTCCTAGTAGAATTATTAGCTTTCTTACCTTGCGGTCAAGAGAAACCAATAATCATATTGTTATATGTTGTTCCTTGCACACACTTAAGATTTCTCCCACTTGTGTGTGGCACAACATTATTTAATGTAGAAAAACAATACGACATGCGCTTGATTGTATAAACAATATGATAGTGTCATAGATATTTCAAGTAGATTTCGAACCATAAAGTTTAATAAGGAGTTTCACATTATTATTCTACAGATAAGGTTTCGAGAAGCAACATCAGAAAAACATGTTATCATATAAAATAAGATGCAATGATCCTTAAAACTATGGTTGTTCATATTCGAAAAGTAATGAATTATTTCAAGGCAAGCTAGAAATAATATGAGTAACTATAAGGAAATAAAGCTTATAGCTCCCACTGAATTAGACACATTACATGAATGTCTTTTCAGTGGTGAAATCGTAAAGCTCCCACTAGATTGGTCAACATTGTAAGTGTTACATCAACAGTAGAAAGAAAATAGTGATTTATTTACTTTCCTACTCTCTGAGAATGCCTACAAGTAGCAATGTACTTAGGTATTGAACAGAGTATATGAAGTTCTACTTATGTAGACGACAGACTAGCCATTCATGATTTCATTAACTTGAACATTTAGCATGCAATTCCTCTTTTATCGGGTCTGCCTATCCCCAAGGGTGTTTAGCACTATAAAGAATGAAGTGAGTCCAAGAAAAATAACTAGAAGACATGCTAGTAATTTTCTTTACTCGTTGTGGTTTATTGATAACTCCTGTTATTTTCATTTAAAACTCATACATCGTCTTGACAAGTGCAAGATGTCATTATTCTGGTAGCTATAGACAAAATGTTCTCTAGTTACACAAAATATTTTATCTTTCAAAGATTTCAGATCGAAAAGGGTGATGAAAGATTGAAAGTGAGTTTAAATATAATGAGAATTTTTTTTAATTTGTAATCCTATCTTAGTTTTGTCAATCAAGGAAAAGAAATAGGAGTAAGTCTCTCTCTTTCTTACCAGCAAAGGAGACTAGGTTTCTCTTTTCAAGAAAATCAAACTTTCGTTTACGAATTATGTTGCAATAATTACATTAATTAGAATGTAGAAAGTTCAATTTTAGTATTTTTGATAATTAATTCTTCTAGAAATTAACTACCCTTTGTTTTAAATAAAACAATTACATGTTTTGTCTCATCTTATGCCTTTGGTCCAAGGTCTGACCATGCATTCTCGATTTAAGTCCACCAAAGTAAGAACTTGCAAAAATTGACAAAGATCTGACCTATAATTTTTTTTGACATGGGTTGGAATGACTCTAAGGTCTGACAAAAGAGGTCAAACCAAATGCAAGTGTTCTTAGTTTGGTTGGCATAGACTTAAAATTACATTAAGGGTATACAAATAAGTTTATGAAAACATGTGTCAAATGGTGTTCAAAGAAGCATGCAAAACATCTTTTATACACAAGTTAAAAAAAACAAATTTTGTTAACTTAGTTTTTTAGGCGGGCTTAATATTATCCGTCTAACCATGCATACTCGTTTTTAGTCCACCAAAAGTAAGAACTTGCAAAAAATGACAAAGTATACTGACCTTTATTTTTTTTTGATATGGGTTGGGAATGACTCAAGGTATGACAAAGAGGTCAAACCAAATGCAAGTGTTCTTAGTTTGGTTTGGCATAGACTTAAAATTAACATTTTATGGGTTCTACAATAGTTATGAAAACATGTGTCAAATGGTGTTCTAAAAGTAGCATGCCAAAAATCTTTTATACACAAGTAGAAAACAAATTTTGTTAACTTAGTTTTAGGCGGGCTAATATCGCATAGAAACCATTAACAATTGACCAAACACTATATGTGTACTTTTCGCATGTGTCAAAAGGACACCAATAAAATGGGGGTTTCGTCCAATAATTACAATCTAAACTGGCATGGGATAAGATGAAAGTCTATTTAACCTAGGATGTCTCTAAACTAATGCCCTTTGATCATGCAAGAACCCGCACATATGCGATATGCCTTGCAAGCCAGGGTACTGATAGCAATTTCATAATCTGATAATAAAAGCATAAAAGATTTGAATTTACATAGAAAACAAGTTTCATGTTTAATGTCCATATATAATTTGCCAAATATGGTTTTAATATAATACTTTGTGGGTCACTAAGGAATAATATATTATGGTAATTTAACATATAGATAATTTAAATTTCAAAATTCAAGATTTAATTATCGTCGGGATTCTTCGAGTTATTTTCCACACCTCGATAAGTTTTAAAGAATCTTAATTTATATTATAAACTCGATTCACTATAAGTATTATGTCCGTTACATAATTTCAAAAATCTTGCATTTAGTTAACAAGTTCATTGGGAATATATCCATAAGCACATTAACAGGACAGTAAATATGGGATGAGGTGAAACACAAACTCTTATATAAATTAGCAGTAAATCACATAATGCTCTGAGTTTTTCAAAAGAGTCTTACCCAATCGGAGAACCAAAGACTGTCACTAGGTTTTCAGCTTTCAGTTTCTAGAATTGCCACATCCATCATTAAATATGATTGCGTTGAGTCTTAAGGCGGATAAAAGAAAGGAAATAGAAAAACAGAAAACTTAATTAAAAATTTAATTTTAGATCTCTTCCTTTTAATCTTTATTAACTAGTAATATTTACAAGATTCTAGGTTTTATTTATTCTTTATGGCAAGAATTGCATATTATCGCCATAACTTTCAATTAAAACAATAAATAAATTATTACTTAGCGGATCTAGCGTGTTTATAAGTGTGTAACCTATAACACCAAACGAGGTTGACTCGTGATGTCACTGTTGGGATTTTAGAAACTAGTAAACCATTTACTACGAGTACGCAGCGGATAGATCTAGTTTGATATCAAGAATTAACACACAAATAAAGTAAGTAATACAAGCATTTAGGTTTAATGATAAAAATCAATAATTGAGAATCGTAATCTTGAAAACTTAGTGGTTAAATTACCACCTCTATGGTTGCTCACACAACACGTCAAACAAGCACGCTACCATGCTAGTCGTTACTTCACGAATAACACCACAAACAAACTAGGATTTGATGTTCTTGATAAAACCTCCTATACGATTACATTTACATCGGTATAAGTCAGATCACAGTTTACTAAAGTAAAGGTTTTTCAATGTGGTGAGTATATGTATGTACGAGTGATGTTGCATGAATATATCATGCAAATTGGATTGCAACCAATCAGGTTTATACAATACGTATACACGCATGTATAAGATAAATTAATGTTTTATGTTTGTCGAACATAGAAGAAGAAAATATTATAAGGGTTTTATAACAATTTTGTGTCAGTTGATTTTTATATGGTTGTGTGATTGTACGACGTAATGTGGAGAAGGGTATGGGGGTTTATAGAGCACGTCAACCCAAGTTGAGATAACTAAGAAACTCAATAATCCTTAGTATTAATCTAATTTGTACAATTCATAATCCTTATCACTTATTCAATTCCAACCTTGATCCAATACCTCTTTTATAGAACCTCCTAGGGGTCGCTCCATAAAGGTCCCATTGGGTTCGGGGTTGTTTCATTTTAAGTCCATCCGTTTTATATTTAAACGCTCGCTATTGAGTGTTAATAATTCATAACGTAATAATGGTTATTTAAAAATCATTTCCATGATGTGTAGGAAACAATAATACATGTATATATATTAAATGTTTAATAAACGTACTCTTCGTGTATTAACGTGTGTGCCCCCGATAGGCTCACGTACTTTCTAGTTGTATAACATGCGTATTCGACTACCATATTCCAACACTTTTGTCTATAGACAAGAGTGTCATACACATTAAAGTGTATATATGAATTTGAACCTACAAAGAAAAATTAGGGGGTGCTTGGTTGAGGGGTATAACACATAATCAATGGGAAAGGAAATGAAACATGATGGTTGGTTAGCTCTAATGTAATTATTTCATTTACCACATGAGTGGCCATCAATACTCTCAATTACCCTATTTGGGGGGGATTATTGAAAATCCATTACCCTACACTTTACCTCGTTATTTTCTTAACTTCCAGCAACTCCACCTAATTTTATTTTATATATGCCATACAAATGTTGCATATCATATTGATTTTCAGAGGGTTCTCAATCTTTCTTTCTTTTAAATTTTATTTCGCCAATCTCTTTTTTGTGAATTTTGATGATTGTATATCCTAAATCCCTCTATAATCCTTTTCTTGTGGTCACACAAAATACCGTGTAAAACTAGTTACCACAAAATTTATCTACAATTATTTCTATTCATATGATAGATTTGATATTCAATTATATTAAAGTCACTAACAAAATGCATATTGATCACGATTCAAGAACAATTGCATTATGTTATTATGCATAATATATACCAACTCTATTGTTATGTAAAGTAATATTTCCGGTAGTAATATATACTTTGATAATTGATTTTTTAAGGAGTTTATTGATTCTTGTAACCTTAACCAGCATTTAAATACAATCATTATTTCTTTGTGTATTCCCTTTGCATTCCCTTAATCTTTGCCATTACCTTTTACCTATATGAACCAAGCAGCCATTAGTGTGTAGATACTTAATAGGGGGTTGATTGGTTACCGTTATTTGGCGTTTTAAAGGTATTGCTTATTAAAATCTAGATTGAGTTATGGTGATATCAACCAACAATGAGTATGAACAATATATCTAATTGTAAATAACATAAACACAATACAAACTATATATACGGAATATAAAAGACGATATGAAAGTAATGAGATAAAACAATCAAACCACAAACACAAGATTCATAGTGGTTCAGCTACGGAAGCTCTTCTTGCACTACTCCACTCCCTGAGTATCCGAATCGAGATTTCACTATGTCAACAAGCTCCCTTCAGGGCGGATAAATCGTTACACATCGCTTATACCAATTTCTGATACTAAGCTAAATGTCAAAATCTTAGCTAGAGCTAATCTACCACTTTACAAGATTATGTTAAGGCGTAAAATACTAACCGACACACATAAAACACTTCCAGATTTATACACTATCTGGATCTACACAAATTTACAAGAATGATAATAAAGAGATCAAATCTAGAAGAAGATTGGAGAGAGAAAGCATTAATCTACAATACTTCATTTCTTGGCGAATACGAGTGTTCTTCTCTAGCACTTAAGGGAAGAAAGAATGGATTACTTAAACAAGATTAATCAAGTTAGTGATCAAAGATTTAGAAAGATGTAGAGAGATGTAGAGAGATGTAGAGAGATGTAGAGAGAGAAATGGAACAGAAAACTGTGTGCAAAAGGTTTGGAATATACCATGGAATAGTGCAGTATTTATAGGCAAGAGAGAGAAGCCTGTCTCCTGTAGACGGTCTGTTAGGAATATGAAATTCCTAGGAAAGTGTCGGTCGCTTCCATAGATAACAGTTGTTAGCTCGTTAGGTTATTTTTGGAAACTTACATAGTTAGTTAGCAAAGGCTCATGGATAAATCCATGCAAGTCCAAGCCCACTTGTTCATTGTAAGTATATTAACACATTTCTTTGCCTTTGAGAGGTGGTTGGTTGATTATTTT